>JBBGZY010000932.1:2922500-3195754 GCA_037952925.1 Lithobates clamitans | reverse complement strand
AGCTAATTGGCTGCCATGCTCATCTGCACCAGATTCTGGGTGCTCCAGTTTTAGTAAATTAATGTGATGGGAAATCCAAATATTTCAAGTTGTCACCAGAGCAAGAAGTATAGGGAAACTCTGTAAGATTTCCACTCATTTCCTGTTTTGTCTTTAGGGCAGGAAGTGAAGGTAAAACCCCCCAGAAAGACAAACGCATAAAAAAAACCTGACAGGAGTTCTAACTCATAAAAATTCCAATATTTTACCTGGCAATCCTGCCAGTCCAGTGTACCCGATTGATCTTCATGAAGTAAGGTGACAATGTCCAGCCACTGCCTTTAATGCAGCATATGCATTGTCAGCCTGCCGTGAATCCTCACATTGTACCTGTTGTCATCCTAGAACATGTTGGTTGACAGTGGCTCTGGCGGTGTATTGCGAGCTGAGTTTGGCACTATAAAGTCGCTGGCTGCAGCTGCTACTTCCGACACACCCACAGCCAAGACCAAGTACAGCACAGAAAGCTTTGGCGTGGTCACATGACAAAAGAAAAACATTTTTGAGGAAGGATTTTAAGAGAAATGTATGTGGAATGGATGCACTAGAGAAGCTATATACATTTTTGTTACAGTCAGATCCGTTCACACTACTTTCACTACCTTCTCACTGTGGGCTGCTGTCCATTTTGCTAAGCAGTAGGGGGCAGTGAGGGGCACATCCCACTGTTTACATCATTCTTTTAAAAAAACAAAGAAAAAAAGAAAGAATTACATTATTTCTTTAAAAAAAACTTTATTGGGTGTGTGCAAATGCACTTTCTCAGACATGTATGTATCTTGGTGGTGTGAGAATAACAATACCTTGTTTTCTATAATATGTGGCGTTATATCTATAACTGGGGCATTAAATCACTGTGTCACTGTGTCTTTATCGAATGTTTTTATATATATATATATATATATATATATATATATATATATATATATATAGATATATATATATATATATATATATATATATATTTATATATATATATATATATATAGATATATATATATATATATATATATATATATATATATATATATATATATATATATATATATATATATATATATATATATATATATATATATATATATATATATTTATTTTATTTAGATAGATAGATAGATACAGTATCTTACAAAAGTTAAAATATTATAATATCATGTGACAACACTGAAGAAATGACACTTACACTTTGCTACAATGTAAAGTAGTGAGTGTACAGCTTGTATAACAGTGTAAATTTCTATGTTCTGAAATAGACCTTTAAATAGAATCCCTCATCTGCAAAAAAAAAAAAAGGACACTGATACATGCAAGCAGTGTGTTAATCGGATATAGTAAAATGTATCTGGTGAGTCTGTCAGTATCTGAACTATTGTTACAATGTTACAATGTAATAATGCATAACACTGGGCTATAATAAATAATTCTGTGCAGCATCCAGGCACAGCAGCAGTGTTGAGCAGCCACATTTAAACTTAGCATGAGCGTAGTCAGGCAATTTAGAGACTTTTCACGTTTTTTGTCTTGTAATACAGGAACAGAATCCTACATTCCTGATCCCATAGAGGAAAAACGGCAGCATGTGAAAAACAGACGTAAACTTGTTTTTAAGTGCCCCCATTAAAACCTTTGGGGCTGAAAATGCATGAGTCTACTTCAGAGAAGATCATGCACTTTTTGAGTTTCACACAACAAGTGACAATGATCAGCTGGAAATGAGCCCATTAAGAATTATGGGATTCTTCATCTTGAGCAGTGTCACACTTTGGGAATCATACAACACATAGCTGCATGGCTCCTCTCTACAAAAATGTTGGTCATTTGAATAAAAGCTGCCAAAATTCTTTATCTTCGGGTATTCAATACTTGCCAATGGAAGCATGAATTAGAACCTCCTCCTGGAATTGTATCGCCATCTTCTTTTCTTGCATCATTGGGAATTGGCTGTCCCCCTGTCAAAACGCGACGGTGCATGCACAGTGTGCTCTACATTGCCCCCAACACTTGGGTCATTGGAAAGGAGTGCCCAGTGTCCAGAAAACCTCTCACTTGGTGATTTTTATAGTTGTCGAAGATAAAAGTACACAAGTGGAGCCAACATATTTTGGGGGAATTGCTTCCCCCATATTCTGTGCTAATTAATAAAAGAGCAGGCACTACCCCCGAAACAAGTTGGCTCCACTTGTGTACATTTATCTTCAATAAACGACTGTAAAAATCATCAAGTGAGACATTTTTCTGGGCACCAGGAGCTCCTCTCCAATCACCCAAGTATTCCCTGTGTTAACGGCCAATTGTCATTATTAGAAAGGTAGCAGCCCTAGACCCCAACGGAGTCTATCACCTACCACCTACAATTGGGATATAACCCAGTGGAAGCAATTCCCTCTATACCCTCCACATAGAAACCTACAGCTAGGCAGCCTCCAGCTTCACCAGTCTTCCACCCAAACATGATACACATTGCCCCCAAAGCTTCCGTGGATGGCTAGCATACAAATCCCAGGAGGCCTTGAACAGCTGCAGACGTCATTCTTGCCTAGGTGTGAAATGCAGAAGCAAATACTTATCTGTATATGAGTGTGTGTGTTTACCATCTTATTTATTAACATGAGATTTATACACTGAGCACAATAATAAACAGAACACTTTTTTGTTTGCCCCTATTAATCATGAGCTGAACTCAAAGATCTGTGACTTTTTCTATGTACACAAAAGGTCTATTTCTCTCAAATATTGTTCCCAAATCTGTCTAAATCTGTGTCAGTGAGCACTTCTTCTTTGCCAAGATAATCCATCCACCTCACAGGCATGCAGGGGCGTTGCTAGGGGGTGGCTTTTGGGGCCATAGCCCCGAATCTGAGGCCAATAGCCCCGAGTCTCTGCAGGGGTCCCCAAGGGGAGGGGAGGCTCTCTGGGAACCTTATGTAAGTGGGGGGCTCTCTGGGGACCCTGATATAAGGGAGAGGCTCTCTGGGGACCCTGATTTTAAGGCCTAGGCTCTCTAGGGACGCATATTTAAGGGAGAGGCTCTCTGGGGACCCTAATGTAAGGGGGCCTCTCTGGGAACCCTGATGTAAGTGGGGGGGGGCCTCTGGGTACCCTGATGGAAGGGGGAGGCTCTCTGAGGACTCAGATGTAAGGAGGAGACTCTCTGGGGACCCTGATGTAAGGTTATGTAAGGGGGGGCTCTCTGGGGACCCTGATGTAAGTGGGGGGCTCTCTGGGAATATATATATACCCACACGTATAATTCTGTATATACATGTGTATGCCCGCCCAAGCGTATGACTTTCTTTACTACGCTGCTATGGGCTCTAGCCCCAGATCATTCGTAGACCTAGCAACACCCCTGCAGGCATGGCATATCAAGATACTGATTAGACAGCATGATTATTGCACAGTTGTGCCTTAGGCTGGCCACAATAAAAGGCCACTCTAAAATGTGCAGTTTTATCACACAGCACAATGCCACAGATGTTGCAAGTTTTGAGGGAGCATGCAATTGGCATGCTGACTGCAGGAATATCCACCAGAGTTGTAGCCCTTGAATTGAATGTTCATTTCTTTACCATAAGTAGTCTCCAAAGGCGGTTTGGAGAATTTCAATACATCCAACTGGCCTCAGAATCACAGACCACGTGTAACCACACCAGCCTAGGACCTCTACATCCAACATCTTCACCTCTAAGATCATCTGAGACCAGCTACCAGGACAGCTGCTGCAATAATTGGTTTGCATAACCAAAGAATTTCTGCACAAACTGTCAGAAACCGTTTCAGGGAAGCTCATCTGCATGCTTGTAGTCCTCATCCTCATCGGGGTCTCGCCCTGACTGCAGTTCATCGTAGTAACTGACTTAAGTGGGTAAATGCTCACATTGGATGGCATCTGGCACTTTGGGGAGGTGTTCTCTTCATGCATGAATCCCGGTTTTCACTGTACAGGGCAGATGGCAGACAGCGTGTGTGGGTAAGCGGTTTGCTGATGTCAACGTTGTGGATCGAATGGCCCATTGTGGCGGTGAGGTTATGGTATTGGCAGGCGTATGCTATGGACAACGAACACAGGTGCATTTTATTGATGACATTTTGAATGCACAGAGATAACGTGACGAGATCCTGAGGCCCATTTTGTGCCATTCATCCACGACCATCACCTCATGTTGCAGCATGATAATGCACAGCCCCATGTTGCAATCTGTACACAATTTCTGGAAGCTGAAAACATCCCAGTTCTTGCATGGTCAGCATATACAATGGATAATATATCAGCGCATGTATGCAAAAAAAACAGAAAGCAGCTGAACACCAGGGTCAAACAATCAAATCCCTCAAGTCAAATAAATAAAGTAGGTGCAGCGCTAAACAAAATAAAATAAAATAAAAAGAAAGGAGAAACAAGCGTCCAGAGATAAAAAGAAGGTAACAATATGGCAAAAGTCCTTCAAAATATATAAAGCATAAATAAAGTCCAGATTTCCTATGGAATTCCACCGAGCAAACGTGATTTCACAGCAATGATATGTGACTGATAGAAGAGCCCTTCACCATATACTGAATGGCCTCTCACCTGATGACCAGGACCCTTGAGTAAAGGGTCATAAAAGTATTCCCATAGGGATCAAAGAGAGTGAGGGTTCAATTCGGTGACAGGAGACTCCTCCAGGTAACCACGTCACAGGGGGTCAGCATACATCTTGTACCATGTTGGCTTGCTGAGGCCTTGCTAGCTTTTGGTGCTATTCACGGTTTATGCATAGTCTTGCCTGATCCAACCTTTGTGTGATATCTATGGCTTTTTAAACAAACTCCAAATCCCCATCAGTACTTCATGCCCCCATTGTCTCCTACGGTTTCTTATGTGTTTTTCCACTAGTGGCTTCCTGCAACAATCCAAAGACCAGTCTGAAAGCTCAAGAATTGGCAATCAATCGTCAGCATACTCATGGGATGTATCACCCATTGAGCATGTTTGGGATGCTCTGGATTGGTGTATACGACAGCGTGTTCCAGTTCCTGCCAATATCCAGCAACTTCACTCAGCCATTGAAGAGGAATGGACCAACATTCCACAGACCACAATCAACATCCTGATCAACTCTATGTGAAGGATATGTGCTACACAGCGTGAGGCAAATGGTGGTCACACCAGATACTGACTGGTTTTTGGACCCCCCCCTAATACAGTAAAACAGCATTTTAGAGTGGCCTTTTATTGTGGCCAGCCTAAGGCACACCTGTAATAATTGATATGCCACACCTGTGAGGAAGATGGATTATCTTGGCAAAGGAGAAGTGCTCACTAACACAGATTTAGACAGATTTGTGAACAATATTTTAGAGAAATAGACCTTTTGTGTACATAGAAAAAGTCATAGATCTTTGCGTTCAGCTCATGATAAATAGGGGCAAACACAAAAGTGTTGCGTTTTATAATTTTGCTCAATATATATACATTTATGTGTACTGTATATATAGACATATACTGTACATATGTATAAACCCATTCCACCGGGGATGGTATAATTTATGTAATATGAACAGTAATTTGGGGTTATGCAGTCAGGGGATACAAAGATGTTCATATCCAAGCATTCAATAGTTTTCCCACTATCACCGACCAAGGCTTTAAAAACAACCCTCTTTTTGCCAAATGGATTGTACAGAAGTGTGTAGCATGCTGGAAACCATATGGGAATTGCTACAAATGTTTTTGTTTCTAAACACTCTATGCATATGCTACCAGAACAATCCCATATCACGTGCAGGAGCTAAATATGTGTACACTCATAAATACACAAGATACACATCCATGTGACAAAACCATACAACTTTGATGGCCACATTACGCACCTAATCAACAGAATTGCTGGAATGTGTTCTCAGGCTTTGCAATTCCCTTTATGGTTCTTCACTTACTATTGTTCTTATTTCCCAAGAGCTTTAATCGATGAATACATGGAAACCACCAAGTAGATGGATTGTTATTCCACCACCAAAAAACTTTTCAGGAATCTATTCTGTCAAAGGATCACTATTTAATGTTTTCCATTCTTCCATAGTAAATTAAGTTCTTACCATAATTTGCTGTTTTGTTTTCTCATCCTGCTGTTTTTTTTTATTCTTATTTACTACTCGACAGCCTTGTATTTTTGTTTGGATGTCGCAATTTCAAGCTGAACCATTTTTCTCTCAAATTTATAGTAGCCGGGGCTGCAAATTGTAACCATTTGAGTTTCCTGCTTGTGTCAAGAGATGACTTATTGTACTGAAATCAATAAGGCTGTTTAAAATTCAAAGGCTTGCAAATCGTTCTGTTTGTCCTTTGATAAGGCCTCCACTGATTAAAATGCGACCAAGAAAGCATAATTGCTGAACTAATTAAGAAGCCTTTAATTTCCTCTCTATATTTATTTGAGGCAACTACGTTTAAATATTCGGATCATGGAAACTGGTGTTACTATAATAAACTTTATGAGATAAACAGGATTCAGACGATGCCATGTATGCATGATGGAAAGACAGCATCTTATTTACACCCGTTATTGATTTTCCTTAGATGATAAACGAGGGCCTGATAAATGAGAAAATGTGAAGTCTATATAAATGATATTCTATTTCTTACTAGTGCTATATGAGCGCATAATGTAAACTGTTAGTCGTGTTACATGTGTTGTATTTTTACATTTACACTTGTAAGGGCAGCATTCCAGGCAAATGCTTATCTACATATGTGTGTGTTTACCAATTTATTCATTAACATGATATATATATATATATATATATATATATATATATATATATATATATATATATATACTGTATATATAGACATGTAAATATATATATAGAGAGAGAGAGAGAGAGGATGAGTTCTGTTTTCATTTGAATTCATATTCATTTGTGAATTCATATATCTACCAAACGAATTATGTTAAAAATTGCCATACTAAATAAAGATGAAAAAAGATATATATTTTAATTCAGTAGTGCATTCATTGAAAACACATACATACATACATGTGTTTTCCTAACTCCAGGAAAATAAAAAATTATCCCTTGCAGTGGAGCTAGGCCTGAACTGCAAGCATTAATAGCTATAGGGGAGAAGAGATGCATTTTTAGTTACGTAATCCTCCGCTCCCCTGGCAGGTGGGCTGGCGGTGGGCTGCTCCTTGGCATATCCTTGGGATATTAGTTTTTTTCATTCAACCCCGCAGGTTGAACAAAAAAAACTGTCAGCTCCGGTCGGAGCTGCTGTACTAACCATGCGAGGCTAGTTCAGCGATTCCCCCCCGCTGAGCTGTTGTGTTCTGACAAGGGGACGGCCCCCCGCCAGAACACTCTGATCAGCGCTCTCTGTCATTGGCTGAACGCGCTGATCAGGAGTTGGGCAGATGCTGGTTTTCCAGCAAGCACAGCCGATATACACACGAGCCGAACGTCGGCTGTTTTTTTTTTTAAAACCGCCCATTGTCTCCCAACATTCGCCCAATGTGTACTAATACTAGCCCCTGGAATCCCTTGCACAATCAGACATTACAGCATTGCACAATACTGTGCAACTAACAAACTGGGTTTGTTAACTGGAAGAGAAAGCACAGAGATAACCTCATTAGCGCCCAAACATGGTCTTGAACAAGCTGTATTTTTTTAATAAATAGAAAAGATTAAATGGTCATGGCTTGGCTATGATGTCCAGCAGGGTTGGATTAGAAAATGGCTCAATTGAATTGCAAATTTTTGTCCTGTAAGGACAATTTTACAGATATCTATTTTAAAGTGACTCTGGTTCTACATACTAAAATTGTTTAAAAAATATCTCCTTGCAAAGAAAACTTTTAATACTTACCTATTCTGACATCCAGGGAATAATGCTTAATACCGACTTATCCCACCACCAGTTTCCTGTCTTTTAGTTCTCTTTTAACTGAAGAATTCCAGGCATCTAAAACACTTTTAGTGTGTCAGGATGCCTGGTCCCACTCTACACTCTCTGGTTTCATTCACTGACCTCCTATGTCATTACTGTGCTCTTCAGTACTATAGTGGACAATGGAGGGAGCCATGAAGCCAATCACAGTGGGGGACCAGGCAACTGGACTGCCTAAAATAAAAATGAGATTTATCTAAAGTTTTGGGGTCTATCTGACCGTTGTTGGGGATTTACATGTATATAATACATAGGAACAAAACTGCATGAAGTGAGTACTGATATACAATGAGTAAATAAAAGAGAGAAGGTAAAAAAGTCATAGTGCATAATACAATGAGGGTTTCACATTGCACAGAGATGCATGCTGTTGCCTGTACACAATTTCATCCATTGCTGCGTCTGAACAGGTTTCCAGTGATAAATACCCATACATACACTTTTTTTTTTTGCTCTGGCATGCCATGCTACAATTCTTTTTACCTGTTGCTTTGCTTGGCATGTGTGCTTTACTGCTCGCCAATCTGGCCACCTTATATTATTTTTTTTATTTAGAAAGCACAAAAGCAGCATTATTTAGATGTTCAGTGCTCACTGCAATCTAGGACAGCACTGTATGCATTACACATCAATGTTTGATTTGCTAGGGTCAGGCAGTGTGTTCTTTATAAGCTTGTACATCTACATGTTCATGCCAGAAAGCAGTGCAAGCATACTGTAGTTGTAAATTCCTGCTTTTCTTTATTCCCTTTAGCAAATCAGGTTCACAGTATTTGTATAAACACTTAATTTTTTGCGTTCATGCAAAACACTTTTTTTCAAATAAAGTAAACAAAATTAGTACAAGCTTTTCAGTTAACTGATGTAGAAACCTAAAGTGTTTGAAAGCTTCCATCTTTAAAAACGTAAGCCATTAAAGGGTATTACTTAAACGCCAAATTTCCTGCAATGAAATTGCTAAAACAGTTCACAAGTAATCCAGAGTAAAAAAAAACATAAAAGTCAAACTCTGTAAACAAATCAAAGAGCAAATCACGGTTGTAGAGTCCAGTGTTTTATTGTATCTGTGACATTAATTATTAGATAATGTAGCAGTGGCCCTTGCTTCATAGACAAGGTAAAGTCTTGTAAGTGACTGTGTTGTTTAGTGTAGCATTAACTAACTTAACCCTACAAATCTGAGTTTAGTTTTTTTTTTTTTAAACTAGCTGCATGATATACTATACAACTGTTGCCATGCAGTGTACTCAATCCATACACTGATCACAATTGGCATGCACTACTATATCATGTGTAATAACAAGTGTTTATGTACAATTACAACTCATTCATTGTAAAAGAAAGCAAAATGGATAAAACATCTCTGAAGATTTTGTTCAACAAATTAACAGTTAATAGGTGAATTTATCAAGTCATACTTTGAATTGACACTGGCAATCGAAGTGAGAATGCCCAAGACAAAGGATGTATGTATACCTGGATTTGGACAACTATTATTATAATTTTCTTTCATTTCAAATACAAGTGCGGGTTTTGGAAAAAACAAACATCTACACTCACCTAGGTGGATGCAGCATTGATCCAATGTTGTATCTGTCCCCCATCAACTCCACACGAGAACTGAGTAATCAAAATCTGCTGATCACTCAGTTCTCAGCATTCGGTGAGCAGAGAGCCAGTGACTGTCAGGCACCGGCCCTCTGCTCTGCCCGCCAGTGCTCACTGGAGCACCGGGCTGTGGAGGGGGCTGGAGCAGTTGGCTCAGGCTTTCAGTGGTGTGCTGAGAGGCTGAGCCAGTTCCTGGTCAGGCATCTGGGTGGAACCCGAAATTAAAGTCAGGATCCCTAAAAAGTCTAGACCAGCTGAGTGATGTCAGCCGACAGTCGCCTTTAGCCTGCTGTCAGCTGAATATGGGAGTGCAGAACGACCTACAGGAGAAATGCGGCCAAAAAAGCTTTAAGGCCAGGTTCACACTGCTCCGACATGAAAGTCCCATGACTTTGCCAGGCGACTTCGGTGCAATTTTGACGCAACCTCGGCGCGACTTTGACAGGACTCTGACGTGACTTAGAAGCATCTTCAAAGCAACTTCAGGGAATGCCTATGTAATCTTCCTGTGATTTCGGATCCAAATCAAACCAATTTGGATTAGGATCCAACTTGGATGCAACTTCCATTCAATTCTATGGGCTGAAATCAAACAGAAGCCAGACCAAAGTAGTAGAAGATCCTTTTCCAAAGTAAGACCGACACAAGTCGGACTAAATAAGACGGCTCTCATAGGGAAACTATCATTTTTACATGTCATGTGACATGTGCTCTCAAAGTCGGAGCGAATGTCGCACCAGTGTGAACCAGGCCTTAGTCTGACAACAGTAGGAAGTTAATTAACTATAGTATGAAGTAAACCCTCCCCTACTCTATCCAAAATGAAAAAAATAATACAGAGTTTTGGCTTCTGTAATATTTTGGTCTGCCTGTAAGGCTGAGTTCACAGTGCTCCGACATGAAAGTCGCGCGACTTTGCCAGGTGACTTCGGCACAACTTCGGTGCTACTTCAACGCGACTTCAAAGCGACTTTGATATCACTTCCACGTGACTTGGATGCGACTTCAAAGCAACTTCAGGGAATACCTGTGTAATCTTCTTGTAATGTCGGATCCAAATCACATCAGTTAAGATGATGATCTGACTTGGATGCGACTTCCATTCAATTCTATGGTCTGAAATCGGACAGCAGTTGGACCAAAGTAGTGCAGGAACCTGTTCAAAAGTCGGACCGACACAAGTCAGACCAGTTAAGACAGCTCGCATAGGGAAACATTGATTTATACATGTCATCCAACATGTGCTCTCAAAGTTGGAGCATATGTTACACCAGTGTGAACCCGGCCTAAATGTGGAGAACATCATAACCAAAGGCACATGAAACAAAAACAAATTAAAAAAAAAAACAATGAATATACTTAAAGTTAAAGAAAACCCCAACTATGACTATTCTTAAAAATGTTCCCTTCCCCATCTTCCTACCTGTCCCGTCTAACCTTTTTTAAAAATGATTTGTGTACTTACCTATTTTCAGTCTATTCCAATCTGGTTACATGTTTCTGAAGCTCTGTATTAGGGAGCGCTTGTCAACAGCTGGGAATTCTGGGAGCCCATAAGCTCCCATGATCCAACCGTTGTCAGCATTCTCTCATCTCTCCTGCAACAGCCTCTTACTGAAACAGGGGAGCGAGAGCTGCATGATCATGTGACCAAACCAGAGTGAATTAATAAAAAGGTAAGCACATATATCTTTTTTTTTACAGGTTAGGCAGGACAAGAAGAACAGGACAGGTAAGAGGTGGGATAGAGAACCTTTTTAGGAATAGTTTTAGTTAGGCTTCTTCCACTTTAATACTACTTATACATTTATTAACCACATGCAAATATCAAAACATTTTTTCACAATATGCAACCTTAAAGAGTAAGATTGAATTTCAAACAGTTTCTGATTAATTCAAATTCGTGCAGTAGGTGGCCTTGTTAGCACCTAACTCCCGATGTTCTTTGATCCATAAATCGAAGGAGACAGGAGGATAGTTCTGTTTGGCAAGGCCCACTATATTCTGACAGTTCCTGGAGCGGCTGTCAAAATAAAAGAGTTTCAGTGGGAGATTTGTTCATTTTTGCTGTATGGCATTGATGGAGAAATCTGTTAGATTTGTTTTCAATCGATTAACTTGGGTACAGCCAGCCTGTCAGATTTTACATCCAAATTTTTCTAGCAGCTGTTATAGCCACTAGCAATAATCACTGCGTTCTCTCGGCGGGGATGGCTTTCCCCGCCGAGAGAACACAATGGCTCTGCTAGAGGGTGGTTTCAGGAAAGAAAACTGCTCCGTCTATGACCTATGGCCAGCTTAAGATTCCACAGTGGCTAGCAGCAAAGTTAAAAACCAAACAATACTAATACCGCTCAAATGCCCCAATCCTAGCAGACTGGCCAAAATGGTTGCAGGTGCTAGTCAGATTAAATATTGGTTCTTCTGACACATTGAGGACTAAAACAAAATGGAACCCATCCCCATACTGCCTCAGCATATAGTGAGCTCCTCTTATTAAAAAATGGCTTCAGCTTGGTCTCCTACTCATGGGAGAACCTCTCTAACGTGTTTTGCCCAATAGGGGTTTAATTTTAGCGGAGAGAGTGAATTGCATTTTATACATTCCAGTCTCAGCAAAACCATTTCTACATACTGGAGTTTTTCAGCCTGTTAGTTGCAGTTGATAGGATATGCACTAAAAATGATTTTCTGCAAACTGCAAATAAGTAAAAAAAGATACACAAAGAGAGACAAGATAAGAGAATGTATCGTGAATGAGAATGTGTCAGAATGTATCCAACTATCAAGGCCCTACATTGGTTAATTGTGAATTTCAGGTATTGATTTTATCTCATAGTTCCATTTTTCCAGCTTAGGCCAATGTAAGTATGCATATTCCATGCCTGTGGAACTACCGTGGAAGTGGAGAATTACTGCAGTAGTTGCCTCTACTATTGTGATAGCCATTATCACCCGGTCACATGCCTAACAGCTACCCTACTTCACTTTAACCACAAGGGGTTGCTTGCTCAGCATGAGCACCATTCACAAGACATTTTTGCATTATTCTCAATTAATAGAAAGCGATCTCTAATTGGATGAGGTGGAAATTGTGATGTCATTGTCCCACCTCTCCACTTCGTCCAATCAGAGAATACCTTGCATCCATTTATAAAACTGCAAGACATTCTGTGAATGGCACCCATGCTGAGTGAGCAATGCCCTGTGGTTAATGTGCAATACAGAATCTGCTTGGCACAGGGATCGGAAGACAGCATTGATCACTGTAGTAGCAGTAACTACTACTGTTTGTCCACTTCCACAGCAGTCCCACAAGTGTTAAATATGCATACTCACATTGGCCTAAGCTGGGGACGTATAACTATGGAAAAAATCCATACCTGGAATTCAACTTTAAATGTCACTATAATAGCTACAGTATACTGAAAAATCTCTGATCAGTTAGCAATCATTTGCATTTAAAGGCTGCCACTTATTGTTCACATGGTACCCACATCTGAGTAGTGTAGAAAAATTAATTATGAACTAGCATGCACAGAGCTACCCATGTATGCCCATCAATAGTTAAAATACTTTCAATGTTCCTATAAAGAGAATGTAATCTTCCACTAGGTTGGCTACAATAGCAATCATCTAAGGAGTAATCCGCCATGGTCACTTGAGAAACATTTGTTGGGTTAATTGATGAAGTATTACATGAGGTCACTGATTACATTGCCAGCAAACACTGGTTTCTGACCATTTAGTGTTAAATATTGCTAGATCTTTATTGTACAGCTTTCTCCCAGCAGGTGGCTGCTTCTGAAAGCCTAAAACAGAGAGCACGTATAAAAGTGCCTACTTCGGTATGCTGCATAAAACATCAGTTGTTTTACATTGCTGCTGGCAGTGCTGGTATACTCAGCTCGACAATAAGCTAATCACACAACGTGCTAAACACACATACAATAACTGAAAATTCACAGTGTTCCTCTCTGGTAGTCGGAGGGTTAAACTCAACTGTTTGCCCAGAAACAGTTCATGTAATATACTGTATACAGGCACTGGGCGAATCATAAACTGTGCTAAATACACAAGAATTGTAACCAAGTCCTGTTCATAAACTGCATTATCTTTATTAATGATGGCAAACATTGCACTATTATTTAATTGTACTTTGCCATCATTGTTCGTTTCCAGTACAACATGTCTTAATTCATCTATCAACAGGTAATAAAAGTTGCTCAAGCAGATATTTGTATCCATTAAGCAGAAAGAGCAATAAGCCAGCTGATCAATAATTTATACAAAGAGTACCAACTGCAGACATAATAACTGTGCTGTTTGCAAAGCAATCTCTCGCTCTCCAGGCTTAACAGTAAACGCAAACTAGCAACGCTGTTAATTTCCAACTCCTGCCGATAAGAATACAAACAAATGGCAGAAAAATGCAGTTTGCCTTACAGTTAGAGTGCTTTGGTGGGATAAAATAAAATGTAATTATGCTGCAATTTCACCCCATTTTCGGAATGTTTTCCTACAAAGCCCAGCTTATTCATTTAGCACGTTTTGATTAGTACAGTTATTAGATTACTGCAAGTAACATTTCCTAGTTTAGATGTTTTAATTGGTAAGGATTAAGACAAAAAACAAACAGATGTTTCTACACATGGAGTTTATGGTATTTTCTAAATACGTTTTGCAGTATAAGGTCTCCATTTAAACAGTTTTTAATTGTGAACGTTATGGTATGGATTCCATTCCTATTGTCTGGAATAAATAAAATATTCTGAGATGAAAAAGATGTTTGCATTGTGTATGTTTATTTTATCCCTATCATACTGTCTTCCTGCAGCCTGTGTTTTACTCTCATGTACTGCTATGTGATGTGCAGGGGGTGCTGTGTAATGTAAAGGGGTCCAGAGGTGCGGGGTCTGTGTAATGTAGAGGGGTCCAGATTATTATCTTCATTTATCATTTTATTATTATTGTTATTATTATACAGGATTTATATAACGTCAACAGTTTGCTCAGCGCTTTAGAACATGAGGGCAGACAGTACAGTTACAATACAATTCAATACAGGAGGAATAAGAGGGCCCTGCTCATTAGAGCTTACAATCTAGAAGGGAGGGTCAAGTGAAGCAAAAGGTAATAACTGTGGGGGATGAGCTGATGGAGAAAATTGACATACAGTTGTTAGGTGTGGGTAGGATAGGCTTCTCTGAAGAGAAGAGTTTTCAGGGTTCGTCTAGAAGGTAATAGAGTAGGAGATAATCGGACAGATTGGGGTAACGAGTTCCATAAGATTAGAAAGGCTCTGGAAAAGTCCTGGAGGCAAGCATGGGAGGAGGTGTCGAGGGAGCTAGAGAGCAAGAGGTCTTGAGAGGAACGAAGAGAACGATTAGGTTGTTATTTTGAGACTAGGCTAGTGATGTATCTGGGGGCTAAATTGTGGATGGCTTTGTAAGTAGTTGTCAGTATTTTGAATATAATTTGGGTGAGCGGAAGCCAGTGGAGGGATTAACAGAGAGGTGTAGCAGATACTGAGCGGTTGGTAAAGTGGATGAGTCTGGCAGGAGCATTCATGATGGATTGAAGGGGGGATAGACTATGTAGAGATAAGCCAGTAAGAAGGGAATTGCAGTAGTCAAGGTGAGAGATGGAGTGAATTAAGAGCTTTGTTGTGTCATTGGTTAGAAAGGGGCATATTTTGGAGATGTTGCGAAGGTTAAGGCAGCAAGATTTGGACAGTAATTGGACATGGGACTTAAAGGAGAGTTCAGAGTCCAGGACTACACCTAGGACCTTGGCATGTAGGCTGACCCAGGGAGATGGTGTAGTTTGAAAATAGGAGAGGTTCAATAACAGAACCTTGGGGGACCCCAACAGAGAAAGGAAGAGGAGAGGAGGAAGTAGAATTGTAAGTAACGCTAAAAGGTGTGGTTGGATAAGTAGGAAGAGAACGAGTGAAGGGTACAGTCACGGAGACCAAAGGCATGGAGTTTTTTGTGGAAAATGGGTGGTCACTGTATCAAAGGCAGCAGAAAAGTCCAGGAGTAGGAGTACAGAATAGTGTCCATTGGTTTTGGCTGTAGTAGATCGTTTGTTTTAGGAGAGCAGTTTTTAGCAGGTGAATGCTGCCCTCCAAGCATTCACATACAGTACATTGAATCCGGCCCTTAAGTGGAAAAAGGTTGCTGACCCCTGTCTTAGATCTTGTTCATACTTGCTGTGCTTTCTAAAGAGTGGAGGAAGTGGAAAGGTGGTGTTGAACCCTGCAGTATATTCAATCGTGTACACTGCACGCAGATGTGGAGCACTTGCAGAACAGCTCTATTGACTTGAATGGGTCACATTCGGTGAGCGCTACACCTGCTGAAATTGACATGGAGTATAATTCCTTCCATGTCCATGGGGGGGTGGTAAAAGCATGAGTGAACTGCAGGGTCTTACCCCCCCCCCCCCAACCTCAGGTGTAAACAAGCCTTTACTCTCCACAAGATAACAGGTCCAGCATTCCTGAACCTGGAAGAGCCCAATGTTCTGTACCCACAATGTATTCAAGTGGAATTAAACTCAACTTTTGAACTTGTACCTACAGGTAAGCATAAATTAAAGCCGGTGGAATCGCCGTCTATGCGCTCTGAAGGGACGGCATGCTGTGCGGAACCTTCAGAGCTCTGTGCCGGAGCCAAGGGCTCCCACACGCATGCACAGGAGTGATGTCATTACACCCCTGGCCACTCATACAGCCTGAGTTTGTGAAACTAGAAAGGAAGGATGAAGATGGCAGCACCGTGGAGTCTAATGCAGTGCATACTAGTACTTTATGACTTAAATCTGCAGGGGGTACTTTTTTTTTTCTGGCAGTTTACTACCGCTTTAAGGCAAAGAAAGGTCCATATCTCAACACGTCATCACAGCTCTTTGCATCATTCAGGACCACTAACAGCCAGATGAAGACTGAGGAGAAAAATAATGCAGCACATCACATTATCAATGAAAAGATATCTGAAAAAGGCAAGTTAATAAACAAACAAAAAAAAAAATACAAGTAGATTTGGGAGGTCTCAAAAGCTAATGGGCACAGAGCCCAGAGTTGTGCTGTAAAATTGTAACTTTGTCTTACACTTGTTTGCTTATACAGTATGTATTTTCTTTTTTAAATTCTTTATTTTGACACTGAGCATATGCAGACAGATACATATTCTGTTGTAATACAGTGTAGTAGACAAGTAAATGTGATACAGGTAAATGGTTGCAGACAATTATGGCAAAAAGAACAACTGACTCGACATATCAGGTTATTATAACAAGCATTACAGTCAAAATTTGTGGGGAAGGTTCCCTGAGATGTCAATACTGTCCATGAAGGAGACCTGAAAGGCACTTTAGGATCTGAGTTGTATGGTTGCTATCTGACTTCCTTGTCTGTGGATAGTTGTCACTCAGTGAGATATACTGTTTTCTATGTATTTAGTAAGGTGGGGACTAAAGCACTGTAACACCCATACGTGGGACACAATGAGCGGGTGATGTTTGACAAGATTTTCTTTATATCTGTGCCAGTAAGGAACCCAGGTATGAGAATGCATTATACAGGAACGGGGGTCCCCCGGGGTAAGAGGAAAAAGTAAGGGAAGGGAAGTTAGGGAGGTTCAGGAGGGGGGGAGGAGGGGGAACAAGGGAAGAAGGAGAAAAGATATAGGTGAGTAGCTACAGAGAAAAGGTGGAGAACAGAGTGAGTAGGTGCAGTGTGACAGGGCAAGGGGGTGGAGCCCTCTGCCTGTGACAGGCGCCAATCTGCTAAAGTTTAGATTGACTGAGCCATTTCTTGAAGATAGACTTCTGTGTATACAAAATGCTGCCAGGGTCTCCAGGTCTCTCGAAAAGTCTCCTCTCTATTGTGCAAGGTGGCAGTGAGATCCTCCATGTCCCTTAATTCGTTTACTTTAGCAAACCACAAGGATAATGTCGGTGGTCTCTCCGATCTCCAGCAGAGAGGAATACAAGCCTTTGCGGCATTCAGCAGCTGGATAGTGAGGGAGGTCTTATATTTCTTTATGGGTCGTTTTGACAGGTGGAGCAGGCAAGCCGCAGGATCCCCCTCCAGGGAAACACCAGTGAGATGTCCGACCGTGCGTGCCACCCCGAGCCAGAATGGAGCCAGCTTGGAGCAGGACCAGAAGATATGCAGCATCGTCCCCTCTTCAGAGCCGCAGCGCCAGCAAAGGCTGGACACCTGGGGAAAGAAACGATGCAGGATGGTGGGGACTCTGTACCAACGTGTCATAATTTTATAACAGGTTTCCTGTACTCTAGTGGCAATTGAGGACTTCTGGGCGAAATGGAGAATTTTCTTGCGCTGTACCTCAGTGAATTGGAGTCCAAGCTCTTCCTCCCACTTGGAGATGAACTGAGGGATGAACTCCTCTTCTGGTTGGGTTAAGGATGCGTACATTAGTGAGAGGCAGTGTCGGATCGGTTCCCCACGATGGCAGATGAGTTCCAGTTCAGTGAGTTTACGGGAGATGCCCGGTTTCCGCATACAGCTGCGAAGGAAATTCCGAAGCTGCAATCCACTCCAGAAATCTAGGGGGGGGTCTGTCACCGGAACTCCAGCCTCCAGAGAGAGCTGACCATTGGGTCCCAAAAAGTCATACAGGCGCCATTTCGTGCCCATTGCCAGTCGTTTAAGTTGTGGACTCTGTGTACCGGGGGGGAACTCCGGGTTGCCCAGGATCGGAACCATGGGAGATGGTTGTGGGGATACCGAGGAGCGTCGGAAAACTTCTCTAACCACCACTAGGGTGCTGCCCAAGGTAGGATGTTCCACAAGGTCTTTAGGTAGTGGTGAGGTAATCCAGGGCCAGCTCTTAGCTGACCCCCCGGCGTCCTCCTCCTCCATGGCGACCCAGTGCTTTGCCTCTGTGTGGCAGTGCCAGTCCACTAGCCTGGTTAAGTGAGCTGCTCTGTAGTAGGCCTTTATGTCCGGTAAGCCGACCCCTCCCCTGTTCTTTGCCAGGTGAAGGAGTTGGAGTCTCACACGGGGTTTTCGGTGGGACCAGACGAATGCCCGAAACATGGAATCGATTTGTTTAAAGAACGTTGAGGGTAGTCGGATGGGGAGCGCCTGCAGCAGGTATAGCACTCTTGGAAGCAGAGTCATTTTGAGGGCGCTGCATCTGCCGAACCAGGTCAACGTCAGGGAATGCCAGTGCAAGAGGTCAGTTTTAAGGCGCAGGAGTAATGGGGCAAAATTGGCCGAATACAGCTCAGCCGGGTCTGTGGTGATGTCTACTCCCAGGTACCGAATATGTTTGGTTGCCCATTTCAATGGAAAAATTGAGCGTAGGCGTTGAGCGTTTCCTTTGTCCACCGTTATGTTTAGAACGGAGGATTTTGTCAGGTTGATCTGGAATGATGAAAGTTTGCCATATTCTTGGAGGGATTCCAGTAGGTTGGGGAGCGAAGTAAGGGGTTTCGTTAGGAAAAAGATAAGGTCATCTGCAAAGGCAGCCACCTTGTGGGATCCCGATGACTTCGGGTAGCCCGATATGGCTGGATTTGCCCTTATTGTGCAGAGGAAGGGTTCTAGGGATAAGATAAAGATCAGGGGGGAGAGGGGGCATCCCTGACGCGTGCCATTTCGAATATCGAAGAAGTCCGATCTTGTCTCATTTACCCTAACCGATGCGGTGGGGTGCGTGTAGAGGGAGAGGATCCACTGAAGCATAGAGGAACGGAGGCCAATGTGCTCTAGGGTTGCCCGAATAAAAGACCAATCAACGCGATCAAAGGCCTTCTCCGCGTCAGTTGACAGCAAGAGAAGGGCTTGTTTGGTGGTCCTTGCCGAGTGAATCAGGTTAACAACTCTTATGGTGTTGTCCCTTGGTTCTCGAAGCGGTACAAAACCAGCCTGGTCTCTATGAATCAAGCCTGGTATATGGGGGAGCAGTCGATTGGCTAAGATTTTTGCGAAGAGCTTGAGATCCGAATTCAGGAGGGCAATCGGGCGATAACTCCCACAAAGTTGCGGGTCCTTCCCTTCCTTCGGGATGAGGGAGATATAGGCCCTAAGGGTGTCTACCGGGAACGTATTCCCTTCGGTGAGGGTGTTAAGGGCAGAGACCAGGGGTTTCGCTAGTATGTCGAAGAAGGTTTTATAGTACACTGGGGTCAGACCATCTGGGCCAGGGGCCTTTTTCGGCTTCGAAGAGGCCAACGCAGCTCCTAGTTCTTCTACAGTCAAGGGCTCCTCTAGTTCTTCCCTTATCTCGTCTGACAAGGATGGCATTCCTGAGGCAGCCACATAAGATTGTGGGGTATGCCCGCCCACCCTAGGTGGGCCTGTGTCCAGGTTGTAGAGGCCTGTGTAGAAAGCGCGAAACTCCTCTGCCATATCTGAGGAGGTATTTAGCTTCTGTCCTGTCGATGCTTGTATGTGTGGGATGTACGTTTTTATGCGCGGGCCCTGTAGAGCTCTGGCAAGGAGTGACCCCGGTTTGTTTGAATACTCAAACATAGTACGCCGTGCCCATGCTAGCTTCTGTTTGGTTTTCTGGAAAAGGAGTGTACAAAGCTCCTCCCGTGCCCTCTGCAGATCCCGGAAGGTTGAATGAGCAAGGCTGGCCTTATGTATACTTTCTAACTTACGAATCTGTGCAAGAAGTTCCTCTGTGCGTTTCAGTCTGTCCCGTTTCAGTCGGGCCCCCATCTTGATCAATATCCCTCTCACGACCGTCTTGTGAGCCTCCCATGTCACAAGGGGGTTGGGAACTGATCCCTCGTTGATGGAGAAATACTCCCGGAGCGCTCTCAGTAGCTCCGCTCGTGTTTCCTCCGATTGGAGTAATGCCTCATTCAGTCGCCACGAAGGAGGAGACCGAGTCATTGGCCCCAGCCGGAGGGTCAAGTGAATAGGGGCATGGTCGGAGAAAGATATGACATCAATAGAGGTCGAGACTACCTTAGCAAGATCTTTATGTGACAGCAGTATGTAGTCTAACCGCGAGTAAGTATGGTGCACTTGGGAGTAAAATGAATAGTCTCTATCTTGGTTGTGGAGTAGTCGCCACGGATCAACAAGATGTAGGGTATGTAGGTCTGCCTTGAGACGCCTCAGGCAGGAATAGGACAGATGTGAGGCTCCCCGCGATACGTCCATGGCTGGATCCATGGCAAAGTTTAGGTCTCCGCCAAAAACAAGCATCCCCTCCGAGAACTCCAGAAGCTCCGAGAGGAGCCTACGGAGGAATTGAGGGTGGCCCACGTTGGGGAAATATACATTGGCGAAGGTGACCTGCAGGTCGGAAATCCTTCCCTTTAGGAGTAGAAAGCGACCCTGCTCGTCCGCACGCTGTGCCTCGAACACCCAGGGGACTGACCTTGCCAATATAATGCTTACCCCCTTTGATTTGGAGACCGGAGAGACACTATGGTATGCCAACGGAAAGGTCCCGCTGGCTAGCCTGGGTATGGAGTCTGCACGAAAGTGCGTTTCCTGTAGAAAAGCGACATGTGTTTTGCCCCTGCGCAGGTCAGCCAATAGCTGCGAGCGCTTCTCTGGTACATTAAGGCCACGCACGTTCAGAGAGGTAATCTTTAAGTGACCCATCATGACTACTGGCGTGGAGATGGAAGTCAGTATACGTGTGTAATAGACACAAAAACAGGCTCCCCCACAGACAGAGGGCAGAGTTTAGAGAGATAGGTATACCAGAAGGAGAGGAAGGGAAAGAAAAGGAGGAGAGGGGAAAGAAAAGGAGGGAGGGAGGGGGGGAGGAAGGGTGGGGTAGGGGAGGTGAGCGGTTTCTGTCTTAGACTAACTATGGGCCCCTGGTATACACTAAAAGTGTCAACACAGGGGTCCGCCCTAATGTGGGGGTGGTAGGAGCGTTAAAATCTACTCTACGGAAAAGTAGAGTTTTAGGCAGTAATTTAAATTAGTCAAGATTTATGGAGATGTGTGGGGAGTAGTGCCACTGAGAATTAAATAGTGTCTAAGCATGAGAGCTATATCAAACAACAATAACCATTAGTAATTGGTATCTGCATCATAACTGGTAGACCCCTTCTGTTAGGTGTAGGCGGTCCCATAAAGAACTCATGGAGGTCAGACCGATCCCCCCCGCCAACACAGGCAATAAACATTACCGGCAGGGACCGCTCCGACGCCACATGGCGAGACTCGCTTCCTCGATATCAAGAGTCCCGTGCCCCCCCATCCGGGGGTGACCGGGGAGACCACACAGGAGGGGGCCGCCACCCAAAGCATAGATAAAACCCAACATAATAATACAATAATGATGTAATAAAGACTGCAGACAGATATGCACCAAAACATAACAAAACATATCAGATAATAAGAGGGGGAGTATAACGCCAACTATTGACATGACCCCGGGGATGTTAACCACTAAGGCCCAGGGGCCCCTCCCCCCCCCATTGCATGACCATCTGCTCATCCTTCATAGTGAGGTTGGGGAGGGCAGGGAGCCCCAGGGATGTCCCGCATGGCCACTGTGCCAGAGAATGTAAGGGGGGGTAAACATAACTGAAACATAAGGGGGCAGATGGAGGGGAGGCAAACATATAGGTCAGGTCCACAGGACACTTATCTGAGAATGGAGAACCAGTTCTCCCGGTGGTGACAGAGTTCTGGAGAGCCATCTTTAGGTGTCAAAGTTGATGTCCCAGTCGTTGATCCCTCCATTTGCAGCGGTCCCTCCATCCGTCTCCGGTGGAAAATCCCTGTATAGGGGGTGACATAGCAGACCAGGTTTGGCCCACGGCCATGCCAGTTCAGTCCTATAATAGTAAGGCTTGTGGGTGATAGCTGATGTTCCATAGGTCCAAGGCGGGAGATGCAAGTATGACTAGGGATCGGATTTCCCGGGGATTAGACAGAGTAGGGCAGTTTAAGCAGGCCCAAGAGAGACATCCTGTAACCCAGTTTAATGGGATCCCTGGGAGATAGGTCCAAAGACACTGGGGGCCCAGTGGGGTTTTGTAGCAAAGGCGGTCGTTTGGTCATTCCAAGCCCCTGGAGAAAGTATGGTGTCACGCTTCGGCCGACCTCGGGTGAGGTCTAGCATTCTCTCGGCTGGTGGCTCGTGAACGTGGCCTACGGAAGCGTTGTGGTCTGGGTAGAGGTGGGCCCAAGGCCTCCGGTGACAGCAGGTATTCAAACCAGTTGGGGACACTCACAGGGGGTTTGGCTAGGAAGCAGAATAGATCTGGAAGTTGGTCTGGGGAGCGTAGATAAAATTCTGCCCCCTGTTTCCAGTATGTATTTTCTTGTCCATCTGTCGTCTGTATGTTCTAATTCCATATCTTCTTTCCTCTTTCCTCCTGTATGCCAAAAAACAAGTGAAGATGCTTAAAGGGTTTTCTGGGCCTGCAGAACTACAAGTACTAGCATGCCCTACTGCATCTTCCAAGTCTTTGTAGAAATACCAATACTAGTCACATTTGCATATCTCTTGTCTCTACAGAATTGAAAGCTTCAGGATGCTCTTCTGCTATTACCCATGTCTCTTTAGCACTGCAGTTCTCAGCTTGCTTTTGGATCCGTAGAGGTAGATGTCTAAACATTTTATGGGGGCTGGGGGGACCCATCCAATCATTTTATTCTCCCAATACAAAACATATATGCTAATACCACATATGGAGACATAGGGGGAGGGAGATACAAGCTTTGTGCAAGTGTTTCAACAAGTTTCTCATCCTATAAACAGAAAAGTCAGTGCTACTACCCATACACCACATAGACAGTAGAGATCCTGGGTGCTCGATCCACAGTTGGTGGCTGAGTAGAGTAATGTAGAAAAAATGATCCGCACTCTGGTTGTTGCTCTTAAAATTTCTTCATTTGATTGATTAGCCACAGTGAACAAACGCAGATTAAGTCAGTTGACGCGTTTCTGCCTGTAAGGCTTTAGTTGTAACCCAAATGACTAAGGCCTTACAGGCCGAAATGCGTCAACTGACTTAATCTGCATTTGTTCACTGTGGCTACTCAATAAAATGAAGAAATTTTAAGAGCAACAACCGGAGTGCAGAGAATTTTTTCTACAAGTTTCTCATTCTCCATCTAAACTTCCATGAGTTGGATGGGTTGGATGGAGGTCAGGGTAAATTTATTTCTAACATTGGATGTCATTTTTTTCAAGTTTATGTGGCAATTGCTATCCTAAGCTCTCAGCAACAAGTTACACAAACATTCTTGTAATGCTCACACTCATGAGGTTGCTTTTACAAATAAAAAAAAAGAAAAGAAACAGTGCTGGAATTCTGGTTTCATCTTGTTTTTTGATTGTTGTATTGCCTGGCATCATCTGTTGTGTTCACTATAAGGACCCACTTGCTACGATGGTTAAGAACTGGAAGGAGTGCAGTACATGTGTGAACCCAATGTATGCTTAAGACACATGTGAGTGTATGTCATAATGTCAACGCCTCATGACATGGTCACATGTCAATGTGTAGTGTTCTGCGGTCGCATTTTTTGCCCTAAGAGCCCTTGCACACTGGGGCGGTTTGCAGGCGCTATTGCGCTAATAAATGCGCCTGCAAACCGCCCCGAAAGTGCCGCTGCTTGTATTCCAGTGTGCAAGCCCTGAGGGCTTGCACACTGGAGCGATGCACTGGCAGGACGGTAAAAAAAGTCCTGCCAGCAGCATCTTCGGAGCGGTGAAGGAGCGGTGTGTATAACGCTCCTTTACCGCTCCTGCCCATTGAAATCAATGGGACGGCGCAGCTATACCGCCGGCAATGCGCCTCTGCAGAGGCGCTTTGCGGTGGTATTTAACCCCTTCTCGGCCGCTAGCGGGGGTAAAACCGCCCCGCTAGCGGCCGCATACCGACGGTAAAACGCCGCTAATAATAGCAGCGTTTTACTGCCGACGCCGCCCCCCGCCCCAGTGTGCAAGGGCTCTAAAGGAACCTCACCTGCTACGACTGTGCCTTTCTGTTTCATTTTCATTGGCAACGTGAAACAAAAAAAATACAGTCATTATGCAGCTGCTGGCGACTCCTCACAGCTTGTTTTCTGCACGGTTTATAGCTTTTGATTTGACAGCACTCTGTCTTATTCTCTCTGTGATGCCTACAGGTTCTTCTCTGATCTGCCTGCCTCCTTGTCCACATCAGAATCCTATTTTGAGATTTATGTGTACCTGTGGCTGTCTCTAGGTACTACACATGCTATGTTCCCTTAGAATATAAAGGGGTTTGTGTCTCATATTTCTAATATATTCAGGGCCAGATTAAGAACATCATGGCCCTGGTGCTGAGGATTTTGGTGGGGCTTTTTATAAAAAAAAATAAAAAATAAATAAAAATGCAAACAATTTTTTGCTATAACAAATTAAATTAAATAGAGAGAGGGAGGATGAGCGAGAGAGAGAGAGAGAGAGAGAGAAAGGGTATGAGAGAGGGGTGAGGGATAAGGGAGGGAGGATGATAGAGAGGGGGGATGAGAGAGAGAGAGAGGATGCGCATGAGCATGCGCGGGAGTGACATCAATGCAGCCCAGCC
This sequence comes from Lithobates clamitans, assembly GCA_037952925.1. Taxonomy (NCBI): domain Eukaryota; kingdom Metazoa; phylum Chordata; class Amphibia; order Anura; family Ranidae; genus Lithobates; species Lithobates clamitans. The sequence goes on along the minus strand of JBBGZY010000932.1, from coordinate 3,170,649 downwards.
AAGGCAAGTGACCGAAGGCACAGAACCCAGAAGGAAGACTGGGTAAAGATGGAATGCTGGAGGGCTCGGTCTGACAGGTAAGTTCACCCTAATGTGCTAATATGCTGTGCATACTTGTACATTATGGCATAACCTACCTCAGGGCCTCCAAAAAGTAGTAATGTTAGCAAAGTTTACAACCACTTTAATATCACAGGATCCCAGGAGTCTCTCATGGGGCCCTTTACTGACCCGGTAGCCTTTGGGCAGTGCCCAAGTGCATAGTTGCCAACATTTCAAAAGTATTTTCAGGGACACTTTTTTTTACCAGTGGTATAGTTAGAGTAGCTGATATCCCCTATGTTTCTCTATACATCACAATAGTAATTACACAATTAAATGAGTCCTAATAATGGACAGAACAATCATGAGGACTGAGAAGATTTCCTTTAGTTGAACTAACAAGAGCGTGCCCATTCTAGAGCTGATAACATTGAGGATATTCAATATAATTTTAAAGAACTGTTTTGTGGTAAGAGGCATAGGGAAGGAGTATGGATGTTATACAAATGGATAGTATGTATAGGTGAGGGTGAGGAATGTGGAGGGTATAACAGTGGACACTATGTACAGGAGATGAGTGTGTAGGGTATGACAGTGGACACTATGTACAGGAGATGAATGTGTAGGGTATGACAGTGGGCAGTATACACAGCACAGGAGTGTGGACGGTTGACAGTGGGCACTATGTACAGGTGAGGAGGATGAAGGAATCTGGGAAAATTTTTTTTAAAGGTTTGTGGAAGGATATTTAGGGACTGCGTAGTGGTTAAGTGGACCATACACGGATTGAAATGTACCATGCACTATTTACAGGAGAGGAGTGTGGAGGGGATAACAGTGGGCAGTATGTACAGGAGAGAAGTGTGGAGGGGATGACAGTGGGCAGTATGCACAGAAGAGTGTGGAGGGCATGACAACTGGCACTATGTACAGCAAAGGAGTTTATGAAAGTGGGCGGTATGTACAGCAGAGCAGTGTGGAGGGTATGATACTGAGCAGTATGTACAGGAGACGACTGTGGAGGGTAAGACAGTGGCCAGTATGTACAGGAGAGGAGTGTGGAGGGTATGACAGCAGGCAATATGTACAGAAGAGGAGTGTGGAGGGTATGACAGTGGGCAGTATGCACAGGAGAGGAATGTAGTGGGTATGACAGTGGGCACTATGTACAGGAGAGAAGTGTATGTCAGTGAGAAGTATGTACAGGAGAGGAGTGTGTGTAGAGGGAATGACAGCGGGCAGTATGTACAGGAGAGAAATGTATGACAGTGAGCAGTATATACAGGAGAGGAGTGTGGGGGTATGATAGTGAGCAGTGTGTACAGGAGAGGAGTGTGGAACGTATGACAGTTGGGCTGGATGTACAGGAGAGGAGTGTGGAGTGTATGATGGGGGCAGTATGTATAGGAGAGGAGTATGGAAGGTATTATGGGGACAGTATGTACAGGAGAGGAGTGTGGAGAGAAAGACAGTTGGCAGTATGTACAGGAGAGGAGTGTGGAGGGTATAATGGGGGCACTATGTACAGGAGAGGAGTGTGGAGGGTATGACAGTGGGCAGTATGTACAGGAGAGGAGTGTGGAGGGTATGACAGTGGGCGGTATATACAGGAGAGGAGTGTGGTGGGTATGACAGTGGGCAGTAGGTACAGGAGAAGAGTGTGGAGGATATGACAGTGGAAAGTATGTACAGGAGAGGAGTGTGAAGGGTATGACAGTGGGCAGTATGCACAGGAGAGAAAGGTGGAGGGTATGACAGTGGACACTATGTACAGGAGAGAAGTGTATGACAGTGAGAAGTATGTACAGGAGAGGAGTGTGTGTGGAGGGAAAGATAGCGGGCAGTATGTACAGAAGAGAAATGTATGACAGTGAGCAGTATGTACATGAAAGGAGTGTGGGGGGTATGACAGTGAGCAGTATGTACAGGAGAGGAGTGTGGAGGGTATGACAGTGGACACTATGTACAGGTGAGGAGGATGCAGGAATCTGGGAAGGAAAAATTTAGAGTTTTGTGGAAGGATATTTAGGGACTGCGTAGTTGTTAAGTGGACCATACATGGATTGAAGCTAAGCCAATTAAGCAGAGACCAGCCACAGTCGACCTATATATGGGCTAGCTGTTTGTACACAAGTCAATTTATTAATCGACTTGAGTACAACCAGTCTGTCAGGTTTTTACCAAAACAATCAGTGCTGCCAGCTATGGTTAGCAACACTGATCATTGTATTCTGTGGGTAGTGAAGACTCCCCACTGGCAGAACACAATAACACTGTGGGAGTGATTCTCCCATCCACAGGTCAGCGGGTGAGAGGGTGTGTGGGGACAGGCTGGGGAGAGATGTCTGTCAGCAGGGGGGTGTGAGGTGGTCATGGAGGGATATCAATCAGCGAGTGGGGAGAGTAACTGGGAGTGATATCTTTTGGAGTAGGGTCTGTCATCTGCAGATTGGGAAATGGTCACCTGTGATTTAAGTTAAAGGGGGGTGGCTAACATGGGAAGTGGTTGGGGAGTGACCTGGTTGGTGATGAATGTGAAATGGATGATGTGTTTCAAGTTTCTTTCACATTTGCGGTAATGGTGACTGCCCTCTGAAAAGTGATCTGTGGTGGATTGCTTTTCAATGAGTGGTATAGCAGCAGCTGACAGGCCTTCATGAGGTGTTACTGCCGCCTCCTTGTTTTTTTTTTTCATTGCTGAATGGCATTTTTACATTGTTGGGTTATGCTGCTACTGCGAGCGAGTTTGGCTTGCAGTTGCAGAGTGGCCCCATTGAAATTAATAGGCAAGTTGAACAGGCGGTGGTGCCTGTCAAACTCTGCAGGCTGAGTTAAAGATGCTGCAGCTAAAGAAATTACAAAAAAGAAAAGTTGCAGCTGTGAAGTAAAACATCACAACTACGGCATTCGTACAGCCCTGTCCAAATGTATTTTTAAGATTTGGGTCAGGGACTTGCGGTGAGGTCAGTGGCTAGTATCAGAGCCAGATACACACAGGTCACATACGCCGCAAACGTTAGAGCGAGAGCAATAACTCTAGCACTAGACCTTCTCTGTAACTCTAAACATGTAACCTGTAAAAAATTTTAAAGTGTCGCCTATGGAGATTTACAAAAAAGAAAAGTTGCAGCTGTAAAGTAAAACATCACAGCTCACAGCTACGGCATTTGCACAGCCCTGTCCAAATGTATTTTTAAGATTTGGGTCAGGGACTTGCGGTGAGGTCAGTGGCTGGTGAGGCATGGCTAGTATCAGAGCCAGATACACACAGGTTACATACGCAGCGAACGTTAGAGTGAGAACAATAACTCTAGCACTAGACCTTCTCTGTAACTCTAAACATATAACCTGTAAAAAATTTTAAAGTGTCGCCTATGGAGATTTTTAATTACTGAAGTTTGGTGCCATTCCACAAGTGTGCGCAATTGTAAAGTGCAACATGTTAGGTATCTATTTACCTGGCATAACATCATCTTTCATAGTATACAAAAAAATTGGGCTAACTTTAGTGTTTTTTTTTTTTTATTATTCATGAAACAGTTTCTTTAAAAAAAAAACATGTTTGAAAAATTGCTGCGCAAATACCGTGTAACATAAAAAGTTGTAACAACAGCCATTTTATTCCCTAGGGTGTCTGCTAAAACAATATATATAATGTTTTGGGGTTCTGAGTAATTTTCTAGCAAAGAAATTATGATTTTTACATGTAGGAGAAAAGTGTCAGAATTGGCCTGGGTGGCAAGGGGTTAATTACAATAAGTAAGTAATATACAAATAATTATTATAAATTGTTTTTAAGGTAATTTACTATATTTTCAAAAACTGTACTCAAGCAGGTGGCTTAATGGACAAATTACTGAAGTTTGAAGTTATATCTTCAAATCAGTAATTTCACAGTAAATAGATAATAATATATGATTTAGCCTGATTAAAATAGTACCTTTTCAGCAGCAGACGATTCTTATTCTCCCTCTTAACTGTTGGAGAAAAACATGGGATTATGGGTAAATCATATACACATAAACTCATGTTTTTTCCTTCTAATTAAGAGGGCTGGGCTGGAAGGGACCATGTGTCTTTTAGACACATGCCCCCTTCTATGACACTGCAGTAAGAGGACAGCCTCCACTGCAGCATTTTTATTGGACAGCTGGGGCCAATGGTACTTTACACTGGCGGAATTACCAGGGTCGCACTTGCGACGGGGCCCGGCATTCCGCCACTGTGGGGGGGGGGCCCAGCAGGGTTGCTCTTCACAGGGCCCTGAGCAGAGAGCGTGTCTCTCATCTAACAGCAGCGCAGAGACACCGGCATTGACAGTTTTATTTCCCTCTCCGCACGGGATGACACAGGGCACACAGCTGATCTCTCCCCCTCCTCTGTGCAAGAATCACGGTGTACTGTAGGTGCACAGCAGGAGAAAACAACCTCTGTCCAGAGTGGCTAGTCCTCCCAGGTCCCTCCCCCCAACTCTGTCTCCTGCTTCCTATCTCTCTCCATGCGGCTTCTAATCTACACTGCAAGGTAAGAAAGACTCATGATTGTCAGTATAGTCTGATTAGTGTCAGGAGGGGAGTGAGTGTCTGCCGCTGGTGTAGAGGAGAGGAACATAGAGCCAGCCCCCCCCCCCCCCCCCGATTTACAAGTCCCAGCATTTTGTATATCTGTCTTGTATAGAGGAACTACAAGTCCCAGCATTCTGTATATCTGTCTTGTATAGAGGAACTACAAGTCCCAGCATTCTGTATATCTGTCTTGTATAGAGGAACTACAAGTCCCAGCATTCTGTATATCTGTCTTGTATAGAGGAACTACAAGTCCCAGCATTCCGTATATCTGTCTTGTATAGAGGAACTACAAGTCCCAGCATTCTGTATATCTGTCTTGTATAGAGGAACTACAAGTTCCAGCATTCTGTATATCTGTCTTGTATAGAGGAACTACAAGTCCCAGCATTCTGTATATCTGTCTTGTATAGAGGAACTACAAGTTCCAGCATTCTGTATATCTGTCTTGTATAGAGGAACTACAAGTCCCAGCATTCTGTATATCTATCTTGTATAGAGGAACTACAAGTCCCAGCATTCCGTATATCTGTTTTGTATAGAGGAACTACAAGTCCCAGCATTCTGTATATCTGTCTTGCATACAAAAAAATACTAGGAATACAGGGGGTATACGGGGTCTGGTGTTATCTAGGAGTACAGGGGGTAACCTGGCACTATTACCTAACCTGGCACTATTACCTAACCTGACACTACCACCCTAACCTGGCACTACCACCCTACCTGACACTATTACCTAACCTGGCACTACCACCCTAACTGATAGACAACGATGGACACTGATGGGCACTGATAGACAACGATGGACACTGATGGGCACTGATAGACACCGATGGACACTGATAGAGGACTCTGATGGGCACTGATAGACACCGATGGACACTGATAGAGGACTCTGATAGACACTGATAGAGGACACTGATGGGCACTGGTAGAGGGCACTGATGGACACTGATAGAGGGCACTGATGGACACTGATAGAGGGCACTGATGGACACTGATAGAGGGCACTGATGGACACTGATAGAGGGCACTGATGGACACTGATAGAGGACTCTGATGGGCACTGATAGACACCGATGGACACTGATAGAGGACTCTGATAGACACTGATAGAGGACTCTGATGGGCACTGATAGAGGGCACTGATGGACACTGATAGAGGGCACTGATGGACACTGATAGAGGGCACTGATGGACACTGATAGAGGACTCTGATGGACACTGATAGAGGACTCTAATGGACACTGATAGAGGGCACTGATGGACACAGATAGAGGACTCTGATGGGCACTGATGGGCACTGATGGGCACTGATAGAGGACTCTGATGGACACTGATAGAGGACTCTGATGGACACTGATAGAGGACTCTGATGGACTCTGATGGACACTGATAGAGGACTCTGATGGACTCTGATGGACACTGATAGAGGACTCTGATAAGCACTGATAGAGGACTCTGATAGAGGACTCTGATGGACACTGATAGAGGACTCTGATGGACACTGATAGAGGACTCTGATGGACTCTGATGGACACTGATAGAGGACTCTGATGGGCACTGATAGAGGACTCTGATAGAGGACTCTGATGGGCACTGATAGGGGGCACTGATAGGATTTACTGATGAGCACTGAAGGGGAGGCACTAATAGGGGACACCGATGGGAGGCACTGATAGGGGACACAGATGGGAGGCACTGATAGGATTTACTGAAGGGGGCACTGAGAAGGCACTGATAGGAGGCACTGATGGGAGGCACTGGTGGGCACTGATAGGGGGCACTGAGAAAGCACTAGGGGGCACTGATAGGGGGCACTGATGGGAGGCACTGATGGGATTTACTGATAAGCACTGATAGGGGGCACCGATGGGATTTACTGATGAGCACTGAAGGCAGGCACTGATAGGGGGCACTGAGGAGGCACTGATAGGGGCACTGATAGGAGGCACTGATGAGCATTGAAGGGGGGCACTGATAGGCTGCACTGATAGGAGGCATTGATGGGCATTGATGAGCACTGATAGGCAGAACTCATAGGCTGCATAAATGGGCACTGAGGAACACCGATAGGCAGAACTAAGGCAGTATTGATGGGCACTTATGGGCAGCATTGAGTACCGATAGGTGGTACGGATGGACGCTGCAATAGTGAGCACTGATAGGTGGTGCTGATAGGCAGATTTGATGGGCACTAATAGGCGGCATTAATGAGCACTGATAGGTAACACTTGTAGGCAGCATTAATGGGCACTGATAGGCAGCATTGATGGGCACTGATACATGGCACTGATGATTGGGGCACTGATTATCAGTGTAAACAATTTACTGACATTCTTGACAGTTAATGGCAGTCCTTTCCTAACACAGACACAGTGTGGGAGGAGAGGGCTGCGGATAACCGGAAAGTCTGTTTACATGTGATCAGCTGACATCACATGGTAAAGGGCCACTGTGATTGCGCTGGATGCATGTCCCAGGGGGCATGCGGGAAGCACGGTTTTGGGAGGATATCCATGGACACCCTCCCAAAATTGGAAGCCCGGAGCTTGGATGGAAGGGGGGGCCCATCATGGTTTCTTGCACCGGGGCCCTGAAGGTTCTAGTTACGCCTCTGGTACTTTACCATTGGTCCAAGGATCCAAGCTGTCCATTGAGCTCAGTGCCTCTGACAAGAAGTGAGGAGAGGCACTGTGAGCTCATCCTCTGACTGCTGCAAACAGAATGTGCCAACTTGTATTTAAATTGGCCAAACTGTATGTAGCTTCTGACAGGCTGTACAAGGAGCTCTGTATCTCCGGAACCATAGGTCCTAGGAGCCCCTTCACGCCAGTGTGTTGGACAAATACACACATTTTTTGTTTTTTTGTTTTTTGTCTGTATGCACCATCAGGTGTACCATTAATAGGATTGATGTTATTTCACTTATCAAGCATATGAGTTTGGTGATGTTAGTATCGCAGACCAGATCGACTGCCTCAACAATCTCTTGCTCAGGAAAATGTTGTTTCTGGTATTAAAAGACAACATTTACATCACTCTGTAGACTTTATAGTGCTTGGGGTGGCTAAACATCCAAAAGTCTGCAATCCCTAAATCTGAAGTACAGCTGATTCAGGACACCAGCTATGCTAAGATGTTTCTTTCAAAAGAGAAACACAGAACACTGAGATACATCTCAATACTACTGCATGAGGATTCTAGGGCTGATGGTTTCCACTTTCAAGGAAGTTTTGTTTGCTCACTTCCACACCAGGGAGTCAGCTCCTATTCTTTTTTGGTCAGTTGGGTTCTTAGCTTCCTCCAGTCTAGTGTCGATCACTGTCTGGCATTGAAACTGTTATTGGTCCCAATGTTAAATAATTTCTTTGTTTTGCACTTTTTTTCCAAAAAGTCATTCACCCTCTCAATCTCCATGGGATTTTAATTTGGTTTTGTGGGTCATGCAGAAAACTCCCTTAGTACTAATTTTGGTGATTCCCCTACTGAATTTGTCTCAGAAGATTGCCTTCCTTGTAGCCATAACTGCTAGAGGAGTATTGGAACTGACAGATCTGCCTTTTTCTTGTTCTAGCATTCATTTTTCTTTTACCTTTGTAAAAGCATTCACTTTTTTCCTTTAGTAAGAAACAGTTTTCATTATCTCCTATGATGTGATTACCATGCCTGCAAAATTCTTGCAGGGACAGATGCTGAGAGGAGGGATCTGCAGGGTGACTTCTGTCAGCTCCTTTTGACTTAGGTACATCTCTCAGAATTATATGTCCCAAGATCCCTTTCCATATACATAGTGTGTGGGGGAACTCTTAGGAGTCAGGATAGTGACACTGTTTATTGGAAAACAAATACATGCATCCATGCATACACTGTGACCACACTGGCACTGCTGGCTGCTAAATAGTTAACATACAGCAAATTAAATAACAGGTAACTTATGAGGAAGGGAGAAGAGGAGAAGGGGAGGTGTTCTGTAGTACAGCAGGTGATTATTCAGGCAGGGCTGATAATACCGCTTGGGATTTCATTGCAGCAGATGCAGCAAGCCTTATTTTCTGGCAGGATAGCAAGATATTTTTTTATACTTTCAGCATTTTAGAGAGATTAAACATGCACATTTTTGCATGCATTACAGAGATAAACTTCATATGTGTTTTTTTATTTTACTCAAACATACATTTTAATAAGGCCTGAATACTAAAAGACAGGGAGGACATCAGAAGCAGAATGATCTATACCTACTGAACTGGACCAAGTTGAAATGTCTGCATACCAACTGTCGAGTTTTAAGTCTTACTAGAAAAACAAGGGCCTGCATACCCCCCTTGCCTTTTTCCTGTCTCTATAGAACTACAAGTTCAAGTATTGTCCATACTATTTTTGTAAAAGACAAGTTCCAGAATGCCCCCATTGTCACCTCTGCTGTCTGTATAAAACTAGTAAAACTAAAAGGCTATTCATTCTCCGCACTTTCAACAGCATGCAACTCACCATTCGAAGCTGATTATTGCTGTCAGAAATCACAGGGCAGTCACGAAAAATATACAGTATATTTTACACCATATTGCACAGGAACAATCTTTTCACACTCCTTCCAATTTATAGAACATTTAGCTTTAACAACCATGTTTGGTTCATTAAGGCTTCTTTCATACGGGCAGCCAGGGGATGATAAAAACAGTTCATCTGCATTTTTACCACCATCCACCTACAACCTGACACGGCGCTGCTCGAAGGTGTACATGTCACGTCAGGTGGCCTTGCCTGACAAACTCTCCCAGGAAAGTGAATAGGGCCATGCTGCAACCATAAGCCAAGCACTTTTCTCACACCTGTAGTATGAACCTGCAATGTAAAATTGGCATTTGTCAACTAAATAAAATAAAAAATTGGTTCTAAAAAATAGATTACAGGCTGCAAATAAGGGTTGGTTGAAGCAGGATCAACTCCTGCTTCAAATTTCCTGATTCTCTTTCACTCTCACTAGAGAGGATTTTATAAAGTCTACATAGCTATTGTCAACATATGTGGGTAAAGTAATAAAATGATTTCAGCTCTGAACTATTAGTCGTCATCCCCATCATGCTTAGGGAGGCTTGCCCCATTATTGGTCATCCTCATCATACTCAGCGATACCTGCTTAAGCAATTACTGTGTATGTAATTTTCCAGTATTTTGTTTCGTTGCTGTTATATACACCTTGGATGTTGTTCACTGAGCACAGAAATGTAGAAGTCAGATGGAATCATTTGTATGAATATATTTCTAAAATTGTGTTTGAAATACCATTCCAAGTATAATTCTTTTGTTTTCAGTCATGACAATGTTGTTGGATAAAGATTATTTTTTTGTGTGTTGAAAAATTTGACAGGTTGGCCTGGTCAAATTGGTCCCCAGAATCCCAGTCTGACTTCCCTTACCTTGGGCCTAATGCCGCATGCACACGAGCGGACTTTTCGTCGGACTGAACTCCGAAAAAGTTTTCAACGGAGTTCCAACGGAGTTCCAACGAAACGGACTTGCCTACACACGTTCACACCAAAGTCCGATCATTTCGAGCGTGATGACATACGACCGGACTAGAATAAGGAAGTTCATAGCCAGTAGCCAATAGCTGCCCTTGCGTCGTTTTTGGTCCGTCGGACTAACATACAGACGAATGGATTTTTCTATAGGAATCGAGTCCGTCGGAAAGATTTGAAACTTGTTCTATTTCTAAGGTCCGTCAGATTTTCAGACAGAAAAGGTCCGATGAAGCCCACACACGATCGAATTGTCTGACAGATTCGTTCTGTCGGACCTTTGATGCCGAAAAGTCCGGTCGTGTGTGTACGCAGCATAAGCCCCACTCCTGTTATTAAAGTGGAGGTCCACCCTAAAAAAAAAATTACATTAACAGTCTATTTAAAATATATTAAAAAACATTTGAAAAAAAAAAATTTCTACTTACCAGAAATGTCTGTTGCTAAGCAGTTGTCCTAATCTGCCACTTCCTTCTCCGCAGAGCTGTTCCTTCTCTTCATTCCTTGCGTTGCCTCCTGGAAAATGGGGAGCGCTGTCTTCTGGGACCTCTGTGTGTCAGCCGCCCATTCACAAAGTGCCGTGCGACTCACGCATGCGCAGTAGGAAACGGGCAGGGAAGCCGCAAGGCTCCACTACCTGTTTCCTTTCGTTAGGATGCCTGGCCCCCGATCCGATGGACGGATCGGCCTCAGCGGGGCCGACATCGTGGGCTCCCTGGACAGGTAAGTGTCCTTATTAAAAGTCAGCAGCTACAGTGTATGTAGCTGCTGACTTAAAAAAAAAATTGCGGCTGGAACACCGCTTTAAAGTGGAAGTAAAGGCAAAACCTAACTAACTCTAAACCTACTCTCAGCCAAATTCTAAGTCTAATCTATCTAGCCCTGTAAAGAAAAAATGACTATACTTACCTGTTCTGCAGCCTCTCTGGTCAAGACCCAGGCTGAGTGGCGGTGTTAGTGTGAAGGAGTGTGTAGGAGAGGCAGCTGACAACGGAAGCACCATAGTAACTCTATGGGTGACGTCACTTCCTGGCCATTTCACAGCCATTGTCGGCTTGCTCCAAAGGGAGCCGCTGGAGACCAGGCCAGATTGGCTGCAGAAGAGGAAAGTTTAGCCATTTTTTTACAGGGCTAGATAGATTAGGCTTAGAAGGTGGCTAAGAGTAGGTTTAGAGTTAGTTAGGTTTTGCCTTTAATTAATTTTAAGTCCCATCAACCTGTTAGCCCTTGCCCAATAAAAGTATGTCATTGGCTGAAAAAGACACTGGACAAAGGGACAGTGGATGGGTTTTAGGGGGTAAGTTGCCGTGTATGCTCCCAAGTCATGTTGTCAAGGCCTCCACATCAAAGTGAAAGTCATTTCATGTGTGGCACCGGAAAGGCACCTTGTGTTGCCTGCTCTTATGCAGCAGTTTTGGTGTCAGATATTCAAATTAGAAGAAAAAAATAATCCTGCTTTGCATATACAGTACTGCATACTGGTTTAAAATCAAACCAAAATTTTAAATGTGTTCTAAAATGTTCTTACATATATAAAATCACTAAGTGAAATAACAAGAAAATGAAAAAGAATGGTGCAATTGAAAAAACAAACAAAATACAGTTGCGCCACCTTGAGGAAAGTACCTTCTGCAGCATTCCTATGTTTCAATCAAATCTGCCAAAAAGTGTTTCAGTGTGTATATAACCAAAACTTTTTTTTTTTAAGTAAGTTTAGGGAAGAGTTTAAAACCCTGCCTGTTAATTAGATAATTTCTGGGTACCGTTGAGGAAGTTTCAGTTCACTTGCTGCCCCAGAAGTGCAAATTGGGAGAATTAGCAATTACCCTGACTCCTAATTTGATCACTACTGTGTGTTTTTTTTTATTTTCCTAGATATTTGCATGGAGATCTGCATATACCTTCAAACATACAGTATAGTTAGGAGAATAAAAAATACAAATTGTTGGGTTTTTAAATAGATTTATTTATAATAGGCAACATTTTTGGAATATTTTACATTTATAAATACACCACTTATTTTAAGAAGTACCCATGTCCATGCCTAATTGGATGGGTTTAATGGTGAAATTAGAGCTGCACGGCCTGTCCTCTAAGGAGACCCAAGCCTGGCATAAACTTGTTCTTGGTCATAAATGCTGAGGTGTGTAATCAATTTAGTTTACTCATTCAGCTTTCCAAAATGGCAGTAGGAGCCCATGTTTGATATACAAGAACTTGTATGAACTCATCGATTGTAATTCTTTCTCTACCTAGAGTTGTAGCGACATGCAATGCGTAACAACATGCCTGGTGGATGCTACACTATCCCACAAAAGACAGGTCTAAGGTAAGTACATTGAATATAGTGAAAGTGGCAAGTCCTGCTGGGGGATAAAGCAGTATAGGCAGTGGTGGAACTACTATGGTCGCACAAAGGTCGCACTTGTGACTGGGCACTGTGGGTGGGAAAAAGAGCCCAGAATCCGGATCCGTGGCATGGTTGCTGGCTGCAGTTGTAAGCAAAGAGTGTCCATGACACTCTTTCTTTCACTGCCATGACCCAGTACTGTCAGTCTGCCCTCTCTTCCCCCCATCACAGGAACAGGAGAAGAGAGAGAGCTAGATGAGCTCCTCCTCCTCCTCCCGCCCCTCTCCTCCTGCATGTGCCATTGCCGTAAAGGGGAACTCTGCAAGTTCAGACTTAAAGGGGAACTCTGCAAGTACACATTTAAGGGGCAACTCTACGGGTTCAGATGTAAAAGGGGAACTCTGCGGGTTCAGATGTAAAAGGGGGGCTCTTGTGATTAAATCCATATGTAACACAGCCCACACAGGAGCCACAGATTAAAGGGTTTCCCCACTACTGCACAGCCAGGCACACCAAATCTTCACAGGCACACAGAGTCAAAAAACTTTCCGTAGCTTTGTTTTTGTTTTTTATTAGTAGGTTAATAACTTGGATAGGTATGAGAGGTTATGGGATGCCCACTTGACTTCAGCAATCTTCAGGGACAACTTGCTATATACAGCTATATACAGACTCCTCTTCATTTTCCTCCTGCATACTCTTGGCCTTTCTCTTGCTCAGCCTCTGCTGGTACACTTCTGGGGGAACATGGCAGTCTCCTTGTCAGTTCAGTAACAACCCATTACAGGCAGGAACTCACAATCCCTTAACAGTAACACACACGGAGTGACACAGCATGTAAATTTCCCTCTGGTTCCTTTGTAGTCACTGGTCCCAGCACCACCTCTTCAGGCCCTGCCATCCCTCCTGGCTGCAGCTGCCTCTCTACAGCAGTCCACACGGCTAACTATTCACCAGCCCACTTGGTTGACTCTTTGTGGCAGCCTCCCTCCTTGCTAGTCCCCAACAGTGTTGAACTACTCACTCTGTTCTCTCTTGCTCCAGTGCCTCCAGGAAGACCCCCTCCCTTGTGTTTTAGCAGGTGTCTTCCAGCACCCAAGCCCCGGCCCAAGGCAGGAAACACCCCCCCCAGACTAGGAGGCACCCCTTAGGGCCACCGACAGCCTCCTCAACACTGCATCTCCATCTTCCACCTGACTGCCCCTGATGGCATGGCCAATGTCTATGTATGAAGTATTCTCTGTCCCTGCCAGCTCATTCAGAGAAAGAAAACCCAACTCCAGGTGAGGCTGCAACCATGTGATGAGATATCTTGTAGTGGGTGCTCTCCCCAAATCGCCACCGTGATAACCAGTAAAAGAAGAAAAACAGTCGCACACCACTCACTGCAGATACACATATTTATTCCATGAAGGTCAAGGACAACACAGATGACACCAGTGACCCCAAAGCTGTATTGTACGCGTTTCACACATTTCACAGTGCTTAGTCATAACGAACAGTATCTGCAATGAGTTGTGTGTCGGTTTTTTTTCTTTTCCTGCCAGCTCATTACTGGGGATTGGTTGAGGCCTCATAAATATGCATGGTAGCTCCACCTCCTCCACTAATTCTAGAAGGTTCTCCAACCTTCCTGACCAGGGGGAGGCATCAGAGCTGCCAGGATGAGTCATCCAGCCCTGAACTCTAAAGAACCCTGACCCAATTAAGACTCATCAACTTACAATGTGAGTCAAGGTATGGTTTGCCTACTCTAATTGTAGCACACACTAGAGGGTGCTACACATATGACTGGACATGTTAATTAAACACAAAATGTATGTATAGTGTGTACTATAAAAATTTAAATTTGCAGTACACCGCTAAAGTGTTTGGGTTTGACTTGAAGAAAAGGTGGCAACCCTTCCCAAGATGCCACGAAGGGGGCCTGCTGCAGAACATGTGAAAGAGTCCCAATGCAGGACCATATTAAAGGCCCCCGCAATGGGAATAAAGGACCCCCAGGATCAGTGGGAAAGGCCCTAGGATTGGAGGGAAGCGCCCCGGAAGCGGTTGTCATGGGGGCCCTTCATGGTTTCCTGCACCAGGGTCATGAAGGTTCTAGTTACACTTCTGAGTGTAGAAGTATAAAATGTATATTGCTGTTGGGTGACTATTATGATTTGTGGACCCTCTGTTAGACCACACTTTAAAGGGTAACTTCACTTTTGTATAATAAAAATATATATATACAGTAGCAAATAATAAAAAAATGTTAGCATATACATTTGCTACGTAAGCCATATTGTAATGTGATATTATTAAAATGACATTTCCTTTTTAAACTGCAGTGCTGTAATTGTATTTAAAATTCAATGCAATATGGCAACCTGCAGGAGTTCTGTACACAGTTTGTGTACACTCCAGAAATGTAATTTCCTGGTTGTGTGATTGGCTTCTTGATTTTCCCAGAAGCATGCACTAAGATACAATTACAATATTAGGCACTCCCTGTAATAAGAATGATATTTTTGGTGAGATTCTCAATAAAGGTTAATTACTTCTAAAGGAATGCAGACACTGCACATTTCCTTATTACAAGACTACAAGTGCACCAGATGATTAGACTGAACCTAGACACTCCCATTAAGGAAACAGCCTTCCATAGACATAGTAGAACATACAGCTTTTTCTTCAGAGCAGAAACACCTAGAACTATGCCACAAAGTTTGTTTAAATTCTTGCAATGTACATAGATCACCCAGAGGGGATTACTTTTTTTTTCTCAACAAAAAAGGAAAGACAAAGGCTAAATTAGCCTGTAAGGGGATAGGGGAAAAAAAGAAATATATTCCCTTTTCCCCTGGGACTTTTAAGGTGCTTCTTAACTCAACGATTTAAACAATAATTTCCGTACCAGTTATAAAATTATTATTTTTATTTGATAAAAATTAAAAACATCTGTGTCTCACATAGAAAGGAAGAGACATAATTCTAAAAATGCTTAAACATAAATAATTTGACGTAAATTCATTAACATTATACAGTGCTACATAAAGCAACTACTTAAGGGTGCCATGACAATCTGCCGCTTGCTCGACATGTTTCGCTCAAATGTGAGCTTCTTCAGGAGTATTTAAAGGCAAATGATTGTAGTGGACTCTGAATGATGAGAAAATGAGCAAAAATCAATACATCAAAAGTTTAAATATATACAACATATATACAGGGTATAACCCAAGATATTGGATTTGGTTAATACAATAGTACAGAACACTAGAGTATATATACATAAATTTGAAAACCAAATAAACCAAATAGTTATATGTAAAGAAGATTTGAATTGCATATCTTACCAAGCTGTAGTACAACCCTGTAGCATAAATGCCCGCATAGGATAGAGCTGATGCCAACTTAAAAATAGGGGATTCTCATAGAGGAGGAACCTCACTGTCAAAAGGTGACCACAGGGGTATGTAAAGTATTTAAACAGGCCCTTTAAGAAATAACAGATAAAGTATAGATTAGATGAAGGGATCGCATAGGATATCACTTTGATACCAAAACACCCTTATATTCAAGAGTGTATTACCTTAAATAGAACCAATTGTTAATCCTGATCGGGACCATAAAAGTCTCCCAGCCAGTGCAGATTCTAAAGATGGAGATAGACACCGAAATCTGTTGGGCTAATCCCTGGTAAAGGCACGGTTAAACTGTCCTGAGGGAGCGATTCCCTTCACAGCAGTTTTCTGAGTAAAGAGAAAAAAAGGAAGAAAATATGATGAAGGGCCATTGAAAATCAAAGAGCTCCAGACACTGGCCGTGATGACAAGGCTGCAGAGGAGCGACTTACTTGGAAGGCATCCAACGGCACATAGGCTTGAGGGGGCTTGAAGCGTCCTCCGTGGCTGAGCACCGATATCAGAGTGTAAGCGGTGTCCAACCGCCTTTAAATACCCCCATCCCGGCGGCGTCTGATTTCACCGCCGGGATGCGGACGTTCATTGAGATTGCCTGCGTCATGACGTGGGAGGGCGCCGCGGCGTCATTCTGACGTCAGCGGCGTCCATAATCCTTAGTGCGCATGTCTAAATGGTTTTGGAGCCTGTGACACATACGAGCGTCACACGGCGCCATTTTGGATAAGGGAAAGGATAAGGGAAAAGCAAGCATTGTCACCCTGGAACATAGAATATCAGTCCAAGTGTACAGTCACTATTCTAAAGCTTTAAAGCTTGAAAGAGGATGTTCCCTAGAGGTATATTGAAGGCTCCTAAAAGAATTAATCTAAACCAAAAGGACCGATTCTGACATGACCAGACTCAATTGTTAGGGCCACCATCGTGGGGGTGATTGGTTCTTCATCCCCATCGGTGGGTGCCCTGGGCGTCCGTGTGGTCGAGATTGACAGGGATGGCCCCAACCTTCTTAGAGAATCCATTGACCAGAATCATTATTTTTCTCCAAAACTGGAGAAATAAAAGCGGGAGCAAAGGTATATTAATAACTACAGCCCGCAAGATAGGCAATCATTCCAGTGGAAATCCAGTGATGTCACATACAACAATACAATGTACATAGTACCAATACATCTGTTAAATATCCCATTTCATACCAGACATAAATACAGAATAATACCAGCTTAAATGAGAATTGGAAACATTAGATAGAGTAAATGATAGGAACACACAAAGGGGGGGGGGGGAAGGGGGAAGGAAGGGGAGGGGAGGGGAGAACAGATGAAAGGGAACTGAAAAGAAGCCAAATTGGGGCTGTTGATACCTTGGTTTTCAAAGAAAGGGCTTGAAACTGAACGCCTCATTCATGCCCGGATATTTGAGGGCCGATAAATCGTGTATCCAGCGAGTCTCCTTTTGAAGGAGGAGCCTATCATAATTTCCCCCTCTATCCCCAGGGGGAATGTGTTCCAACGCAAAGAAGTGTAGGCACTTAGTATCAAAATTATGATGCAGACCTACATGGCGACTGATCGGAGTCTCCATTTTCTTTTTACGTATCAGGGAGACATGATCCCTGATACGACAGAAAAAGGGTCTCTTAGTTTTGCCAATATAAAACATATTGCACTCGCATAGCATAATATACACAATGCCAATGGATTGACAAGTTATTGCAAATCTTGGTTTGTATAGGTGCCCATTAGGTAGTAGAAGACTTCGAGTCGCCAAGATATACCTACAAAAGGAACAATGATGGCACGGCCTACTGCCTCTATCAGTTTCTTTGACTTTGACAATATTGTTTTCATAATGACTGTGTACTAACGAGTCCCTCAGGGATCGGCAACGTCTGAACGTGATCTCCGGATAAGGGTTTAAATGTTTGGCTACTTTTTCGTCCCCCATCAGCAAATACCAGTACTTGTTGAGAATTTCACGTGTTTGTTTGTGTTGATTAGAGTAAGTAGTGATGAGTCTAACTCCAGGATTGGCTTTTTTGGGTCTACTACTTTGTAGAAGAGAAACTCTATTTTGATTCTTAGCTCTGAGGTATGCTTTTTTAAGGCATTTTTTACTGTATCCTCGGTTTAGGAAGCGCAAACGTAAACATTTGGCCTCCTTTTCGAAGTCAGACTCATCGCTACAGTTGCGTTTAGCTCGCAGATATTGCCCATAGGGCACACTTTTAATGAGGGGAACCGGGTGGGAACTGGTGGCATGCAGCAATGAATTTGCTGCAGAGGATTTACGGTATAGGGTCGTTCTGATGCTGCCATCTGGTTTCACTGTGATTAGAGTATCCAAAAAAGTCAGACTAGATTGACTAAATTCAACCGTAAATTTGAGGTTGAACCTATTGATTTTTAAACTTTCCAAAAAGGACAAGAGAAGATCTTGGGAGCCCACCCATATAAAGAAAACATCGTCAATAAATCTCCTCCATAAGGGGATTTGATCCATAC
Organism: Lithobates clamitans; assembly: GCA_037952925.1. Taxonomy (NCBI): domain Eukaryota; kingdom Metazoa; phylum Chordata; class Amphibia; order Anura; family Ranidae; genus Lithobates; species Lithobates clamitans. Next base: position 3,152,265 of record JBBGZY010000932.1, on the reverse strand, counting down.
ATTTCTGCATATCATCACTGGAGAATAGTTCACGTTCCCACCCCCCCAGATACAGGTTGGCATAAGAGGGGGCACACTTGGTCCCCATAGCCACCCCCTGTATCTGGAGGTAGTGGGATCCTCCAAATAGGAAGATGTTGTTGGAAAGAATAAACATCAACAGGTTCAGAATAAACTCATTGTATTGAGCAGATATCTCATGATTTTGAGAAATGAAATAATTGACAACTTCCACCCCCTGGGAGTGGGGGATGGAGTTGTACAAGGCCTCCACGTCAAGGGCCACCAGCCACGCGCCCGAGGGAATGAAAATCCCATCAAGGGCGCGTAGCAGGTCAGTGGTGTCCTGAAGGTAGGACACCAAGCCCTCGACGTGGGGCCTGAGGAAGTCATCAATTAATTGACTGGCTGTCTCAGTGAGACTGCCATTACCAGAAACAATCGGGCGGCCCGGGGGTTTAGTCTGACTTTTATGGATCTTGGGAAGTGCGTATAAAGTGGGTATTCGTGGAGTTGTAACATTCAAAATCATGAGATATCTGCTCAATACAATGAGTTTATTCTGAACCTGTTGATGTTTATTCTTTCCAACAACATCTTCCTATTTGGAGGATCCCACTACCTCCAGATACAGGGGGTGGCTATGGGGACCAAGTGTGCCCCCTCTTATGCCAACCTGTATCTGGGGGGGTGGGAACGTGAACTATTCTCCAGTGATGATATGCAGAAATGTATGGATCAAATCCCCTTATGGAGGAGATTTATTGACGATGTTTTCTTTATATGGGTGGGCTCCCAAGATCTTCTCTTGTCCTTTTTGGAAAGTTTAAAAATCAATAGGTTCAACCTCAAATTTACGGTTGAATTTAGTCAATCTAGTCTGACTTTTTTGGATACTCTAATCACAGTGAAACCAGATGACAGCATCAGAACGACCCTATACCGTAAATCCTCTGCAGCAAATTCATTGCTGCATGCCACCAGTTCCCACCCGGTTCCCCTCATTAAAAGTGTGCCCTATGGGCAATATCTGCGAGCTAAACGCAACGGTAGCGATGAGTCTGACTTCGAAAAGGAGGCCAAATGTTTACGTTTGCGCTTCCTAAACCGAGGATACAGTAAAAAATGCCTTAAAAAAGCATACCTCAGAGCTAAGAATCAAAATAGAGTTTCTCTTCTACACAGTAGTAGACCCAAAAAAGCCAATCCTGGAGTTAGACTCATCACTACTTACTCTAATCAACACAAACAAACACGTGAAATTCTCAACAAGTACTGGTATTTGCTGATGGGGGACGAAAAAGTAGCCAAACATTTAAACCCTTATCCGGAGATCACGTTCAGACGTTGCCGATCCCTGAGGGACTCGTTAGTACACAGTCATTATGAAAACAATATTGTCAAAGTCAAAGAAACTGATAGAGGCAGTAGGCCGTGCCATCATCGTTCCTTTTGTAGGTATATCTTGGCGACTCGAAGTCTTCTACTACCTAATGGGCACCTATACAAACCAAGATTTGCAATAACTTGTGAATCCATTGGCATTGTGTATATTATGCTATGCGAGTGCAATATGTTTTATATTGGCAAAACTAAGAGACCCTTTTTCTGTCGTATCAGGGATCATGTCTCCCTGATACGTAAAAAGAAAATGGAGACTCCGATCAGTCGCCATGTAGGTCTGCATCATAATTTTGATACTAAGTGCCTACACTTCTTTGCGTTGGAACACATTCCCCCTGGGGATAGAGGGGGAAATTATGATAGGCTCCTCCTTCAAAAGGAGACTCGCTGGATACACGATTTATCGGCCCTCAAATATCCGGGCATGAATGAGGCGTTCAGTTTCAAGCCCTTTCTTTGAAAACCAAGGTATCAACAGCCCCAATTTGGCTTCTTTTCAGTTCCCTTTCATCTGTTCTCCCCTCCCCTCCCTTCCTTCCCCCTTCCCCCCCCCCCCCTTTGTGTGTTCCTATCATTTACTCTATCTAATGTTTCCAATTCTCATTTAAGCTGGTATTATTCTGTATTTATGTCTGGTATGAAATGGGATATTTAACAGATGTATTGGTACTATGTACATTGTATTGTTGTATGTGACATCACTGGATTTCCACTGGAATGATTGCCTATCTTGCGGGCTGTAGTTATTAATATACCTTTGCTCCCGCTTTTATTTCTCCAGTTTTGGAGAAAAATAATGATTCTGGTCAATGGATTCTCTAAGAAGGTTGGGGCCATCCCTGTCAATCTCGACCACACGGACGCCCAGGGCACCCACCGATGGGGATGAAGAACCAATCACCCCCACGATGGTGGCCCTAACAATTGAGTCTGGTCATGTCAGAATCGGTCCTTTTGGTTTAGATTAATTCTTTTAGGAGCCTTCAATATACCTCTAGGGAACATCCTCTTTCAAGCTTTAAAGCTTTAGAATAGTGACTGTACACTTGGACTGATATTCTATGTTCCAGGGTGACAATGCTTGCTTTTCCCTTATCCTTTCCCTTATCCAAAATGGCGCCGTGTGACGCTCGTATGTGTCACAGGCTCCAAAACCATTTAGACATGCGCACTAAGGATTATGGACGCCGCTGACGTCAGAATGACGCCGCGGCGCCCTCCCACGTCATGACGCAGGCAATCTCAATGAACGTCCGCATCCCGGCGGTGAAATCAGACGCCGCCGGGATGGGGGTATTTAAAGGCGGTTGGACACCGCTTACACTCTGATATCAGTGCTCAGCCACGGAGGACGCTTCAAGCCCCCTCAAGCCTATGTGCCGTTGGATGCCTTCCAAGTAAGTCGCTCCTCTGCAGCCTTGTCATCACGGCCAGTGTCTGGAGCTCTTTGATTTTCAATGGCCCTTCATCATATTTTCTTCCTTTTTTTCTCTTTACTCAGAAAACTGCTGTGAAGGGAATCGCTCCCTCAGGACAGTTTAACCGTGCCTTTACCAGGGATTAGCCCATCAGATTTCGGTGTCTATCTCCATCTTTAGAATCTGCACTGGCTGGGAGACTTTTATGGTCCCTATCAGGATTAACAATTGGTTCTATTTAAGGTAATACACTCTTGAATATAAGGGTGTTTTGGTATCAAAGTGATATCCTATGCGATCCCTTCATCTAATCTATACTTTATCTGTTATTTCTTAAAGGGCCTGTTTAAATACTTTACATACCCCTGTGGTCACCTTTTGACAGTGAGGTTCCTCCTCTATGAGAATCCCCTATTTTTAAGTTGGCATCAGCTCTATCCTATGCGGGCATTTATGCTACAGGGTTGTACTACAGCTTGGTAAGATATGCAATTCAAATCTTCTTTACTTATAACTATTTGGTTTATTTGGTTTTCAAATTTATGTATATATACTCTAGTGTTCTGTACTATTGTATTAACCAAATCCAATATCTTGGGTTATACCCTGTATATATGTTGTATATATTTAAACTTTTGATGTATTGATTTTTGCTCATTTTCTCATCATTCAGAGTCCACTACAATCATTTGCCTTTAAATACTCCTGAAGAAGCTCACATTTGAGCGAAACATGTCGAGCAAGCGGCAGATTGTCATGGCACCCTTAAGTAGTTGCTTTATGTAGCACTGTATAATGTTAATGAATTTACGTCAAATTATTTATGTTTAAGCATTTTTAGAATTATGTCTCTTCCTTTCTATGTGAGACACAGATGTTTTTAATCTTTATCAAATAAAAATAATAATTTTATAACTGGTACGGAAATTATTGTTTAAATCGTTGAGTTAAGAAGCACCTTAAAAGTCCCAGGGGAAAAGGGAATATATTTCTTTTTTTCCCCTATCCCCTTACAGGCTAATTTAGCCTTTGTCTTCACTTTACAGTCAATTATGGGATGTGGTGCGGTCAGTTGACTATTTTTGTCCTTCCTAAATTCTCAACAAAAAAGGAGTTTGGTCTTGTTTTAGTGCACAAGAAGGTCTGATAGATGGAGGTAAAGGGGAGGATCCAGAAACTCTAGGATTTACAGATGCGCTATATTGTCAAAAGTATTGGGACACCTGCCTTTACGCGCACATGAACTTTAATGGCATCCCTGTTTTTGTCCAAAGGGTTCAATATTGCGTTGGCCTACCCTTTGCAGCTATAACAGCTTCAACTCTTCTGGGAAGGCAATCCACAAGGTTTAGGAGTGTGTCTATGGGAGTGTTTGACCATTCTCCCAGAAGTAGATTTTGGATGTCAGGCACTGATGTTTTATGAGAAGACATGGCTCGCAGTCTCCACTCTAACTCACCCCAAAGGTGTTCTATCGGGTTGAGGTCAGGACTCTGTGCAGGCCAGTCAAGTTTCTCCACCCCAAACTCGCTCATCCATGTCTTTATGGACCATTTTTAATATGCTCTTAATCGGGTGCTCTTATATGCACTTACTTAGATCCTGTGCAATGCACTTATTTGGTTGCTCTTGCATGCATTTTTTTGGGTGCTCTGATATGCACTTACTGAGGTGCTGTTCACTTACTTAGGTGCTCTGCTATGCACTTACTTGGGTGGTGTGATATACACTTCCTTTAGTCCCTCTGCTATGTTTGGATGCTTTGATATATTTGATATGTACATACTTGGGTCCTCTTATATGCACATACCCAGGTGATTGAGTATGCACAAATTTAATTATGCCCAAGTACACATCAGAACACCTGAGCATCTGGTTCTCTTTTATGCACTAATACAGGTCCTCTGCCATGCACTTACTCAGGTTAGCTTATATGCGCTTTTTCAGGTTCTCTGTTATGCATATACTTGGGTGCTGTGATATACACTCCCTCAGTTTCTCTGTTATGTATAGTATTTACTTGGATGCTCTGATATGTACTTACTTGGGTGTTCTGATGTGCACATAGTCGAGTGCTTTGGTATGAACTAACATGGCTATGCCCAGGTAAATGCATCTCAGAGCAATGAAGCATCTGGATATGCTCCCAATGTGCAGATACCCTGAGATTATAGTTTATGAAATTAACTGTAATAGGAGATCAATATTTATTATTTAGCATTTGAAAAATTTTATTAGTCTTAGATTACATGAATGATTTACAGTCCGTATCTTAGAGAGAAGTTAAACCATTAGATCCTTATGACAGTCAGGTAACAAGCAACAAGAGAAGTCAACACTGGAAGCATTCAGGCTTTTTACGCAGCCGTAAATTACAGCACATGGGTGTAAAGAATAAAATATGACTGTTGTTGTGGCACCCAGGAGCTACAGCTGCAGAGTATTTTTGCCCATTGGAATGCATTACAGAAAATGCAGTGAGCATTTATATGCGCATAATCACTGGTACCGGGCATAGTTGGCATATATGGGCACGGTAGGCAAATACAGGCATGTTTTTCAAAAAAAGGAAAATTTTTTATTTCGTACTCCCATACTCTGTAAATTACACCCATGTGCAAGAACCCTTCATGTTTCTCCTGGAGCAGGTTCTCTAAAACATAATAACAGAAATAAAGGCCAGAAAACGTATAGGTATAAAACTGATATACTTACTGGATTTTCTTCAAGGTAAATGCTGCAAAAATAGCTCAAAATATGATTTCTCTGACAACACACTTCCTTATTTTATTGTAAGTTGGTATTATGTTAATTATTATTTGGGGTAAAGTTAGAGAAAGTGGTGTATTATTTGGATTTGTTTGTTTGATTTTCTGTTATTTTTAATTGGTGTTATTTATTCTATGTTGTATTTTAATTGTATTGATGGTTTATTAGTGTGTAGTTTTAATTAGTTTTATTTGGTGCTAATGGCTGTTATTGGTAATTTTGTTGTGTTCTTGTATATTGTTCTATTCATTGTTGTGACCTTGTGCTGATTTTGTTGAGTGTGGCAACAATTTCCCTTTGGGATTAATAAAGTATTCTGAATCTGGTTCTGATACCTTATCCCTTTAGTGATTCATAGAATGTGACCACATTCACTTTTTTTCTTTAAGAGGTCATGGTGGTGGTAAAGGAGAAAGAGGGCTGAGACACAAAACAACACCATGCCATGCCTCCTTTAAGGGATCCTATTGAAGAAAAATGTAGCAATTCTATTCTGCATTGTGTAGAGGGAACATTTTAACTTCTTGTATTTCCAGTCTGACAAAAAATTGACAAATGTCCAGCAATTGCTTCACATCTCTGTACCTGCTTTGAAGAATAGCTGCTCTCTCCATGCATTAGCAAAAGGTTGATGTTGATAGGTTCAGTGTCTGTTTATGTAAATAAATTCTCTTTTATCGACTGTCCTGCGGTGTTGTACATGTTGGTCTATTCAGATCAAGTCATCACTGCAAAGCTTAAAAGGAAACAACCCTGTATTATATTACGAGAACACGGAGAATGTGATATGACATCACTCTTCATCAACATTTGCTGTAATTAATGGGATAGCTATTTGGGAAAGTAAAACAAATAAACTTGCTACATAAGCATTTAGAAAACACAAATGGACAGACTGTAGCTCAGGCATACATAGAAATGTCCATTCTTCAATATCCATTAGTCTTATGTCCTTTACAGTTCCTGGGAAAAAGCAGTTGGAATGTGAAAGCCTTGGTATTTAACTTGCAAACTGGTATGTGACCAAATGTTCCCTGAAACAAATAAAGAATGCATTCAGGAAAGTTGATACCTCTGTTTAAATTAAACAAGCAAAGGGACATTAGATTTTTTTTGAATGGATTAACATGAAAATAATGTCAATGTTTCAGGAAATGTATGATTTTGCAATGTTCTGTTTTACATAATGCACAATAAATATGGGATTTGATCTCATTTATATTTTCTTAAAGTTCATACTTTTTTTGAGCTAATACTTTTTTTTCCGGTTTTACATATCTAGGCAAGCTGGATTAGCTGCCAGTTCCCCACCAGCCTAGTCAGGGGCCATTCCTCACATCTTAATGGGATTGGGTACACACATTAGCTTTTTTTGCCACTAATTTACAATTTTTTGCTTGTTTATGTAATGTTGTAATAAAATGTACTTGTTGGGAAAATTACAGTTATTCTCTTATAGAACTTCTTTAGATGGTTAACTCATTAGGGAGTTTTCCATCCTTTGTTGGTATAGGGTACAGAAATGTCTGGATTTAGCAGAAGCTCCACCATATTGTGTCACACATGCTCCAGGCTTAAGGTTCACCCTTCTCACAATACTCACAATATCCTTGCCCGAAGACCACCTTCTTGAACAAAGAATGGCCACATGGGATGCTTTTTCTATGATTTGCTGAAGGACGACATAAGCAAAACCTGGCACAGCAGATTCACATCTTCACCTTTTCTCATTTACAGTGCAGAACACTTCAGTGCCAACAACACAAACTCATAACGTCTAGCCATCTTCTCAAATGCTCTATCATGAGCCCCACAACAGTGGGTCCTCACACAGAGTCTCTCCCTAGGCCTTGGCCCAGAAGACCTAGGTCTCTCCAGACTACAAACCTACATGCTGCCGGTCAGGGGTAACCATCTCCCATCCACCTTGTGCAAAGGGCCTCATCCACACCAGAATATAAAGGGAACAGTACTCCCCCCACTAAAACCACTAGGCGAGTGGTCTTCCTAAGGCTACTTTCACACTGATGCTGCGCAGGACTTTTTTTCCTGTCCTGAAAGTGCAGCGTCCCAGTGTGAAAGCACTCAGGCTTTTACACTGGGGCTGCAGAAGAGGCATTTTACAGGCATTTTTGCGCTAAAAATAGCGCCTGTAAAATGCCTCTTCTGCAGCCCCAGTGTAAAAGCCTGAGTGCTTTCACACTGGGGAGCTACGCTTTTAGGACAGGAAAAAAAGTCCTGCAAGCAGCATCTTTGGGGCGGTGCAGGAGCGGTGTATACACCGCTCCTAAAGCGCCCCTGCCATTGAATCAATGGGCAGTGGTGCTTTTCTGGCACTTTTAACCCTTTCCTTGGCCACTAGCAAGGGTTAAAAGCGCCCTGCTAGTGGCCGAAAAGCGTTGCTTTAACAGCGGTAAAGCGCCACTAAAACTAGTGTCGCTTTACTGCTAACGCTGCCCCCCCACACCCCAGTGTAAAAGTAGCCTAAAAGAGGCTCTACCAGCTGCCTACACATAGAGCAGAGAATGGTTAGAGGACTTATGGCAGGACAAGGCATGAGATTAGAAGGATAGGTGTCTCTGAGAAAGGAGGGCATACTGTAATAAAAACCAAGCAAAGATTCTAACCCATTCTCTCTTTTAGTATCTTCTCCCCCTTTGTAGAGAGTTGCCATTGCTTCCTGTCCCTGTAGCATCCTGTCATTGGTATAGGAAATGAGGCAAACAGTGACATAGCAATAAAGGCTTAAAGAGTAAGTTGACCTTCTTAAAAAATACTCTAAGCAGTCTACAAACACTATTCCATAATATTAAAGTAAGCTGCTAACAGCTCTGTCCTGTCCTCCTGTCCTCTTCTTTCAGATGGATCAGCTGCTAGGACAAGTGGCCACTAGTTGTGAGCATGATCCTTCTGAATTCCACACATTTGCAATGCTCTTGTCTCCATAGATGACCTCAGCAGCTGTAACTTTCTCTCTCCAGTCACAGCCACTGAGCACAAAGTGCATGAACTTAGCACGGAAGAGGTACATTGCTCCCTCCTATACTGTGTGTGGGGGGGGGGGGGGGCTGCTGGCTTGCCCTAGAGAAAAGGACAGGACAGGAGCTGTAAAAAATATCAGAAGCTTTTGGAACTGGCTTTACTGCTTGCTCAAATGGCCTACCAGTATGGGAGGAGTATAAATGGATATCTTTAAAATTTGAATAAATTAACATTATGGAATAGTGTTCATGGACTGCATAGAGTATTTTTTAAAGGTGAAATAACCATAAACTCTCATTTTTTTTTAAGCACTTTTAGCAGCCGATTGATTCACATACTGAGTTTGCAGCTTCCATATTTTCTCATTCTTATTCCAGGTTAAAGTAATAGTAAATGCTTTGTTTTTGTTTTTTTTAAAAAACAAACAGGTTTATGCCTAAATTCAATTGCACAGAGCAGACCTGAACCTCCTCTTCTTGGGTCCCCCGCACTCCTGGCTCCTCCCCTCCACCGAGTCCCCCTGTTGGGGCACTTGTGCGGGTTAGCCTCTCTATCTGCATCTATTGACATAGACAGCAGGAGTCAGCCCCGCTTCTTCATTACTGGCTTTTATTGATAGCTATGGTAGCCATAGCCAGTGAGACCAGGAAGTGAGGGGAGCGAAGAGCTGCAGACAGGCACAGTGCTGGATTGAATAGGGGCTCATGTAAGTAAAATGGGGGGTAAGGAACCAATACTGATGGCTAAACTTTTTTACATTAATGCAAAGAATACATTAAGGTAAACATTTTTATTTTTTACCTTATAACCACTCTAAGTTGGTGTCATGACTGCTAGGTAAGGATGAGCCTAACACCCTCCGATTCGGTTCACACCAGAACATGCGAACAGGCAAAATATGTGGACAAACACGCAAACACCGTTAAAGTGTATGGGACACGAACATGAAAAATCAAAAGTGCTCATTTTAAAGGTATATATGCAAGTTATCATCATAAAAAGTGACGGGACCCGGGTCTGCCCCAGGGGACATGTATCAATGCAAAATATTTTTTAAAACGGACGTTTTTTCAGGAGAAGTGAGTTTAATAAAGCTTAAAGTGAAACAATAAAAATGAAATATTCCATTAAATATCGTGCCTAGGGAGTGTCTATAGTATGCCTGTAAAGTGGCGCAGTTTTCTCGTTTTTAGGACAGTACCACAGCAAAATGACGTTTCTAAGGGAAAAAGTAATTTCAAAACTGAATCACGGCTGTAATGAATTGTTGGGTCTCGGCAATATAGATAAAACTCATTGAAAAAAATGGCATGGGTACCCACCCCAGTCCATTGCCAGGCACTTTGGGTCTGGTGTAAATATTAAGGGGAACCCCGAACCAAAAATTACAAAACAAATTGCGTGGTGGTCCCCCCAAAATCCATACCAGACCCTTCAGATCTGGTATGGATTTTAAGGGGAACCCTGCGCCATAATTAAAAAAAATGGTGTAGGGGTCCCCCCAAAATCCATACCAGACCCTTATCCGAGCATGCAACCTGGCAGGCTGCAGGAAATGAGGAGGGGACGAGAAAGTGCTGCCCCTCCTGAACTGTACCAGGCCACATGCCCTCAACATGGGGAGGGTGCTTTGGAGTCACCCCCAAAGCACCTTGTCCCCATGTTGATGGGGACAAGGGCCTCACTGTGGGCGGAGGGTATTATCGGAATCTGGAAGCCCCCTTTACAAAGGGACCCCCAGATCCTGGCCTCTCCCCCCTATGTGAATTGGTAGGAGTACATTGTACCCCTACCATCTCACGCCGCTGATGATCTGAAAAAAGAAAAAAAAAGGTATAACATCTCCGCCTCCATGTAAGGCTCCCGCCAGTTCACATGGGTGGGAGGCCAGCATCTGGGGGTCCCCTGGTTAAAGGGGGCTTCCAGATTCCAAAATGCCCCCTGCCCACAGACCCCCACAACCACCAGGCAAGGGTTGTGGGGTTGAGGCCCTTGTCCCCATCAATAAGGGGACAAGGTGCTTTGGGGGGCTACTCCAAAGCACCCTCCCCATGTTGAGGGCATGTGGCCTGGTACGGTTCAGGAGGGGGGGCACTCTCATCCCCCCTCTTTTTCTGCGGTCTGCTAGGTTGCGTGTTCAGATAGGGGTCTGGTATGGATTTTGGGGGGACCCCTACTCCATATTTTTTAAATTTTGACACAGGGTTCCCCTTAAAATCAGGTCTGGTATGGATTTTGGGGGGACCCCTACGCCATTTTTTTTTATTTGGCGCAGGGTTCTCCTTAATATTCATACCAGACCCAAAGGGCCTGGTAATGGACTGGGGGGGAACCCATGCCATTTTTTTCCATGATTTCTATCTATATTGCCGAGACCCAACAATTCATTACAGCCGTGATCTGTTTTCAATGACTTTTTTTTCCTTTAGAAATGACATGTTGCTGTGGTACTGTTCTAAACACAGGAAAAATGTGCCACTTTACAGACATACTATAGACACCCCCAGGCACAATATTTAAAGGAATATTTCATTTTTATTGTTTCACTTTAAGCATTATAAAAATCCCTGCTCCTGAAAAAACTGATGTTTTTAAAACTTTATTTGCATTGATATATGTCCCCTGGGGCAGGACCCATGTCCCCAAACACTTTTTACGACAATAACTTGCATATAAGCCTTTAAAACACTTTTGGTTTTTCATGTTAATATCCCATAGACTTTAACGGTGTTCCGAGGCTCTCAAATTTGCCGCGAACACCGCATAATGTTTGCTGTTCGACTCAAACATTGGCTCATCCCTACTGCTAGGTTTCCTATTTCAGGGTGCCTCCTTTCTCTTGCAGCATCCTATGGAGTCATACTTGCATGTAGGGACTAGAGTTATATCCCCTTATACTATGTACACAATAGGAACACACAGCCTCATAGCCTAGGATGATTAGGCACTCCCCTGCCCTTCCATCCTCCTATTCTCTCCTGTCTCTAAGCTGACACACTGTCTGTAGACTGCAATGCCCACTATTAACTCTTTCCTGTGAAAACCAGAAGTTCAGGAAAGCAGCACTGAAAGAGCCGGAGCCAGCAGCATTGAAAGTTGTAAACTGCAAGTGTTGAGGTAAAAAGCTTAACAAATAGTTTCTGTGGAATATTTATTTTATTGTGCTCAATGTGTTAAACTTAAAAACACTGAGGCTTTACCATTAATTCAAAGTGATTCTAAAGTCAGAAGGTTTTTTATCTTAATGCATTCTATGCATTAAGATAAAAAAAAACCTTCTGTGTGCAACAGTCCCCCTAATACCTATCTGAGCCCCATTTCAATCCAGCGATGTTACAGGAGAGTCTCGGCTGTCTGGGACTCTCCCTCCTCATTTGCTGGGACAGCAGTGGGGCGCCATTGGCTCCCGCTGCTGTCAATCAAAGTCAGTGAGCCAATGAGGAGAGAGAGGGGGTGGGCTGAGCCACGACTCTGAACGTACAAACAGAGCAGCGGCTCAGTCGGGTGCCCCCATAGCAAGCTGCTTGCCCACTCAACAGGAGGAAGGGGCCAGGAGCACCAACAAGGGCTGCTCTGTGCAAAACCAATGCACAGAGCAGGTAAGTATAAAATATTTGTTATTTTAAAACAAAAAAAGTAAGACCTTAATATCACTTTAACAGAGATTCTAGCTCTTCTCCAGTTAATTAAAAAAGGATTCAGCTGGCATTCACTGCTAAGTTTTTTTGTCATTGTCAGATATCTTGTCATGTTGTGAAGGAGTAAAGAGAACATAATACCCAGATTTAAATTCTTGCACACATAGCTAGCAATTACAGACATTTAGACGCCATAGAAATATTTTTTTTTCTCAAAGGGTTGTTCTTTTTCTACATTTTAATAGTTTTATTTAAATCTGACAATTTCAGGTTAAATAAAAATTGTTTTGACTCGGGGGAAAATTTGCTGTACTATGTCATAAGGTATAAAGAAGTTGGTGTTTTTAATGATCATCTTACTTTTACATTGAGTTCTCCCTCAGGGCCAAGGGCCCAGTTGAATTTGCTGCCTCTGTTACCACTGTTGCTATACAGCTGGTTTGGTGGCTAATTAGAATAAATTACCTGAAATGAAGTTAGTAGAAACGAGTTTGCTGTGCTATAGCTAAAACAAAAGAATGCTGATGTCTATAAAATGTCAAGAGTTTTTTAAGTCATGCTGGCAATAAGAATACATGCATTCTTTTGCACCAACACCTTTTGTAAAGTTTTTGGGCCTCATGCACGTGGGTGGCTAAGCCAATACAAAGTTATTTCCCTCCCACCTATAAAGCCCAGGTGCTGTGTAGAGCCTCCCATAGATAAGAATGGCTGTGTGTGGCTCTACTTGGGTTTACCCCAGAGCTCTTGTAAACAAGTGTATAGCGTATGGCCATATGCAAACATTTGAAAATGTTCTATTTTCCTACAATTGCCTGAAAATGTTCTATTTTTTTTATACACATATGGCTGTGTACAACTGTACACAGCCATTCATATCTATGGGAGGCAGCAACTGGGCTTCCAGTTTAGGGGAAAGACAATGGAATGCATGTTGCAGGGTGTCAGCGGTTTGTGTGTAGGAGTCCTTATTTTGATCCAGTTATGTATGTTTTCTAAGCTACTTCTAAAAAGAAATGAGTGAAATTGAGAGTTTTTCCTGAAATTTTGATGAAAATCAATAGATTTCAGCGAAATTTCACCCTTTGCATTGGAGTCGATGGAAAAGCGGAAATTAAGCTAGTACAATGCACTTTAACCACCTCAATACAGTGCACTTACACCCCCTTCCTACCCAGACCAATTTTCAGCTTTCAGAGCTCTCACAGTTTGAATGACAATCACTCAGTCACGCAACACGGTACCCATATGAAACTTGAATCCTTTTTTTCACAGATATAGAGCTTTCTTTTGGTGGTATTTAATCACTAGTGGGTTTTTTATTTTATGTGCTATAAATAAAAAAAGACCGTAAATTTTGTGAAAAAAATGCCCTTTTCTTTATTTCTGTCAAAAAAAACCACCACTAAGTGTATATTATTTGGTCTTTGTGAAAGTTATAGAGTCTACAAACTATGGTGCCAATCACTGAAAATAGATCACATTTGATCAGGCCTTCAGTTCATCAGATGTATCTCATTTCTTGAGACACTGACAAGTCAGGAAAGTACAAATACCCCCCAAATTACCCCTTTTTAGAAAGTAGACATTCCAAGGCATTAAGTAAGTAGCATGGTGAGTTTCTTTAAGTTGTCATTATTTCCCACAATTCTTTGCAAAATGAAGATTTTTTTTTTACAATATTATCATACTATCAGGTTATTTCTCACACACAGCATATGCATAGACTTTTACACAGCCTGGCCACATACAAAGGACCAACATTGAAGTAGCACCTTCAGGCGTTCTATGAGCATAAATGAAATATCTAATTTCTTAACCGCCTTTTACACTTTTGAAGGCCCTGGAGCACCAGGACAATGGAATTGCCCACAAAATGACCCCATTTTGGAAAGCAAACACCCCAACGTCTAATCTATGAGGCATAATGAGTCTTTTGAATGGTTCATTTTTTTCCAGAAGTTTTTGGAAAATGTGGAAAAAAATAAAAACACATTTTTTTTTACACAAAGTTGTCAATTTATAAAATATTTCTAACACATAGCATGTATATAACAAAAATTACACCCCTAAATACATTCTGCTACTTTTCTCGAGTATGGCAATACCACATGTGTGAGACTTTTTACACAGCCTGGCCACATACAGAGGACCAACATTAAAGTACACATCTCATTTAATTCCTACCTATCACACTTTTGAAGGTCCTTGAGCACCAGGACAGTGGAATTACCCACAAAGTGACCCCATTTTGGAAAGCAAACACCCCAATGTATATTCTATGAGGAATGGGCTGCAAATAGGTACTCGGGTACTCTGATGGGCTGTAGATAGGTACTTGGGTACTCTGATGAGCTGGAGACAGGTACTCGGGTAACTTGATGAGCTGCAGACAGGTACTCAGGTACTCTGATGGGCTGGTGACAGGTAATCGGGTACTCTGATGGGCTGGTGACAGGTACTCGGGTACTCTGATGGCCTGGTGACAGGTACTCGGGTACTCTGATGGCCTGGTGACAGGTACTTGGGTACTCTGATGGGCTACAGATAGGTACTCGGGTACTTTGATAGGCTGGTGACTGGAATTTGGGTACTCTGAAGGGCGGTGACAGGTACTTAGGTACTCGGTACTCATATGGACTGTGACAGGTAATCAGGTACTCGGGTACTCATATGGACTGTGACAGGTACTCAGGTACTCATATGGACTGTGACAGGTATTCAGGTACTCAGATGAACTGTGACAGGTACTCAGGTACTCGGGTACTCATATGGACTGTGACAGGTACTCAAGTACTCAGATGAACTGTGACAGGTACTCGGGTACTCAGATGGACTGTGACAGGTACTCGGGTACTCTGATGGACTGTGACATGTACTCAGGTACTCTGATGGACTGTGACAGGTACTCAGGTACTCAGATGGACTGTGACAGGTACTCGGGTACTCTGATGGACTGTGACAGGTACTCATATGGACTGACAGGTACTCATATGTACTGACAGGTACTCATGTGGACTGTGATAGGTACTATGATGGGTGATGATAGGTCCTCTTTATTGGGGGGTAATCAGTGTGATTAGTGTACACTGTAAGCGGTAATGAGATGTTACCACAATCTCCTTCTCACACACGATTGGTGTGTGAGAAGGAGAACCCGGTAACATCTCGTTACTGCGGTTTGTTGACATTTAGTGATCGGCTGTGAAAGGATCACTGCCGATCATGTGGTAAACAGCCGCCGGCCAATGGCTGTTTACCAACGTCGGTGACGAGCAGTGTTCCTGGGAACACGCCGCCACGATGTTTACGTGCAGTGCGCCCGCGATCGCGCGCATGCGCTGTGCACAGTGGAGCGGAACCATCTGTGATCGGCTGTGACTTCATCACGGCTGATCACGTGGTAACAGCCATGACCAATGGCTGTTCACCCACCCTCGGTGGCGAGTGGTGTCTCTTTGACACGATGCCACTGAAGGTACAGGGATGCGCGCGCACGATCGCACGCATTCCCTGTTTAAATGGAGGCCCGTCATATGATGCCCTCCCAGAACGAGAGCCGCGTTTGATGGGCACACTGGCAGCACATGATGGGCAGTTGGGCACACTGGCAGCATTTGATGGGCACACTGGCAGCATTTGAAGGGCACAGTGGCTGCATCTGATGGCACAGTGGCAGCGTTTGATGGGCACAGTGGCAACATTTGGCATAGTAGCTGCATTTGATGGCACAGTGGCTGCGTTTGATGGCACAGTGGCAGCACTTGATGGGCACAATGGCTGCGTTTAATGGCACAGTGGCTGCGTTTGATGGGCACAGCACAGTGGCTGCGTTTGATGGGCACAGTGGCTGCATTTGATGGGCACAGTGGCTGCGTTTGATGGGCACATTGGCTCCATTTGATGGGCAAAGTGGCTGCGTTTGATGGCACAGTGGCTGCATTTGATGGGCACAGTGGCTGCAATTGATGGCACAGTGACTGCGTTTGATGACACAGTGACTGCAATTGATGTTTTTTTTCAAAATGTTTGCAGTTTTTATGCACCACCCAAACATTTTTGAGCACCAGCCTCCACTGGTAGTAGCATTAGCTACATTCAGTAAGGAACATCACGTAGCAAGAACGAGCATTCCTGCTTGTAAATGTTTTTGCATGATTTTCACGCAATTGCGGGTGTCACACTTCATTGGGTTGCCCTATGCGCATCTGTAGTGCAAAAAAAAAAAGCCTTTGCTCCTTTTTGGGCGACAAGCTTAGTATTTTACCACCTCAATACTGGGCACTTACACCCCCTTCCTGCCCATTTTTCAGCTTTCAGCGCTGTCATTTAAAGTGTGACAATTGCACGGTCATGCTACACTGTAACCATGTGGTATTGTTATCATTTTATTCAAACAAATAGAGCTTTCTTTTGGTGATATTTAATCACTCCTGGGTTTTTTATTTTTTCCCCCCAAAAAAAAAGACCAACAATTTGCAAAAAATAAAGTTTTTTCTTAGTTTATGTCAGTAAACTTTGTAAATAAGTAATTTTTCTCCTTCACTAATGGGAGCGGATGAGGCGGCACTGATGGGCACTGATAGGCTGCACTGATGAGGTGGCACTTATGGGCACTGATTAGGTGTCACTGATGAGGAGGCACAAAAATGCCACATATATGGGCACTGATAGGTGACACTGATATGTAACACTGATGAGCACTGATAGGCGACACTGATGGGTGGCACTGGTGGGCACTGGGCACAGATAGGCAGTACTGGTGGGCACAGATAGGTAGCACTGGTGGGCACAGATAGGCAGCACTGGTGGGCACAGGTAGGAAGCATGGATAGGCAGTACTGATGGGTGGCACTGATGGACATTGATGGGCAGCATTGATGGGCAGCACTGATATCCAGCACTGACTGGCATCACTAATGGCCACTGATTGCTGCCACTTGTGAGCACTGATTGCTGGCCCTTGTGGGAACAGATTGGTGGCAATTGTGGGCACTGATTGGCACTGATTGCTGGCAGTGTTGGGTACACATTGCTGGCACTGGTGGGCACTTAATTGTAATCAGGGCACTGATGATCAGTGCCCTGATTAAGGACAACTGATTTTTTTTTCAATTGGAACAACGCATAGTACCGCTGATTTGAATAAACAGAGAACAGAAAGCGATGTGTTCCTGGACCACAGTCATCCTCGTGTGACTTTCTGTCACAGCCTATTCACGCTGCTTTTGGTTCTTGATGCTGAACGGGTGAAGCAGTGCAAGGAGAACATGTACACATATGTGTTTGCCTGTAGGGTGGCGCAAAGGAGTGGAATGCCAACACCACCTATTTTATTTTCTCCATTTGTCAACATCTCAAGCACTGCTTCTCCTGTTCAACCAACTAATTCTACCTATTCACTGCTCCTCCTGAGCCACCAGTGTACCACTCCACCTATGTGCCAGGTCCCTCTTCCACTGCTCCTCCTGGGCCACCAGTGTACCCCTCCACCTATGTGCCAGGTCCCTCTTCCACTGCTCCTCCTGGTCCCCCAATGTGCCACTCCACCAATGTGTCAGGTCCCTCTTCCACTGCTCCTCCTGGGCCACCCATATACCACTCCACCAACGTGCCAAGCCTGTCTTCTAGCAGCCTTCACACTGGTCAAGTTTCGCCTTCTGCTTACTCATACAATGTGCCAGGTCTCTCCTCCTACTTACAAAATGTGCCTCCTGCAAGCATACCACCCCCACCTCAACACCAGGGACATCGATTTGTCACCACTGATCCCTCCAACTCACCACACCAGAAATCACAGAGTGAATATCCTGTTTATGAACGTTTATGATTTCTTTTGAGTAAATTTGTGTTTTTTGAACGTGTCACCCATTTTATTGACATTAGATAAAAAGTTATTGGCCAGTTGATGGTCAGTTGTTATATTGGTCTAAAGGGTTTGACCTCTTTTTTTTTTTTCTTTAATTACACTTATTAAAGAAGTAATTTGTTAACATCATACTGTTTGGTTGTATTATTTTTCAGTACCAAATAAAAAATTTCACCATTTTCCTGCAATATGGACTGCAGCCACTGACGTTGCCAGAAACATGACCACTGACAAAATAAGGAAATGTTAAAAAAAAGAAGCAAAAAAATCAGAACTTTATTAAAATGTAAATAACTTTATTTAAATTTACTGAACTTTATTGAAATGAAAAAAAAATATGCAATATTTTTAATCTGTGAGAACATTCAAGGTAAGTGTCAAGTAAAAGGCTAGTATCAAGTAAAATGAAACTAGATATATTGGTCTTGCCAGGCCAAACTACCACCAGGGGAAACAAAGAAATTGGCAAACTGTTTTCTGAGAATTGAATATCATGTGCTGGGTTTGAGGGTGCAGGTTCTATGGAGAAGTTATGCAGCACGCAGCATGCTAGGATGACTTTTATAGTGTTCTCCACATCAAGCTGAATGGCGGAGAGAAGTACATGCCACTTTGCTGTAGATCAGGGATCCTCAAACTATGGCCCTCCTGCTGTTGCAGAACTACACATCCCATGAGGCATTGTAAAACTCTGACATTCACAGACATGACAAGACATGATGGGAATTGTAGTTCCTGAACAACTGGAGGGCCGTAGTTTTACGACCCCTGCTGTAGATGCTCCAAAGGCGCACTCCACAACACGTCTGGCTCAGCTTAGCCTATAGTTATAAATTCTCTGCTGGTAAGTAAGTCCATTTCCACTATATGGGCGCATTAGATGTTCTGCTAAGCCAAAAGCTTTATCGGCTATCATCACCAATGCAAGACTGGGCTCCGGTAGTGCCCGGAAGTGGCCTACAAGAAGGAATCCCTAGCCGCCCTAGCCGACGACGTGTAGACAACGACCCAATGCAGACTCCTGGAATATTCAGGCATCCCCCTGACTTCCGTAGGCCCCCACATCAACAAATGTGAAGTGCAGATTTCCATCCGCCAATGCCAGAAGTACAACTGAAAAGTAGTTTTTATAGTTGAAATAATGTGACTCGGAGTTAGGTGTTTTTTTCACTCAGACATGCTTTCCATCCATAGCTCCTATACAGTTTGGAAACTCTGTCTTTTCTCAAAATTCTTTAGCCACCTATTTCCACGTTTCTTCCATTGGCTCAGGCATCATATCATTATTTAACTCCTCCCACAGAGCAAGGCAGGTCTCCTGGGTCACTTTTGCCACCGTGCTTACACCCATCTTAATGATGTAGCAAGACAAATGTTTGTCCTGTGGCCAGGAACCTACAAAAAAATTACAAAATATTGTGAATACAATTTTTACATGTGAAAAAAAGTCACAAACTTTAAAAACATTTTTTCTGTTCAATACTTTTTATTTGAAAAAAATGATTGTTTAAAAAAAATATATTAAAAAATCAACAAGCCTGCAAATTTTTTGGGGATAACACATTGTCCAAGCAAAAAAAGTAAAAAATAAAAGATTTTTTTTAAATTTTATTTTTTTATTTAGCATGTAAAAAAAGCAAACAATATTTTTTAAAATATTTATTTTTTTAAATACAATTGCGGAAATCATGACTGTTTAAAAAAATGAAGAAAAAAAGAAAGTATATATTTTTTAACATTAATAAATACAATGTTGCTAAAATATTGACATAGCTGAGTGTCACCAGGAGACATTCCTCAGGAGACACGCTCATCCTCATCTGGGTGTCCATTCGAGTAAGACATGGTTGCAGCCTCTCTAGAAGATTGTCAAATGTGCCAACTGGGTCCAGCACTGACGAACTCTGGTCCTCTCATACAATTCTCTCTGTCTTCTGATCTGATGCAACAAAATCAATAGTATTTCCTGCATTGTCATCAGGGCTGAATCCATAGTGAACGCAGCTAGCAACAGTAGACAGCTCCCTGTTAAAGACAGTTCTCTCTCTGCTCTCCTAAAATAGCTAGAGTTAAATTAAAAATTTCCTACACATTGTGGGAGTTTAGGAATGCATTGTGGGAGTTTGGGTATGCATTGTGGGAGTTTGGGAGTGTCCTTGGCGTAATTTTACAAAAAACGGCCAAAAAATGCTGATGCTAAAAAACGTGCATAATAGCGCATAAACGCGATTACAAAACGCTGATAAAAGCTCGTTTTTCAAGCAGCGTTTTCCTGCCAGCAATCCAACATCCAGAGGGAGTTTTTGGAGTGTCCAGTGTGCATGAAGCCTTATGCATTCTATGCATTAAGATAAAAACTGTGTGCAGCAGCCTCTCTCAGCCCCCTAATACTTACCTGAGCCCCATTTCAATCCAGTGATGTTGCACAAGAGACTCGGCTGTCCCTCCTCATTGGTTGCCGCTGCTGTCAATTAAAGTTAGTGAACCAATGAGGAGATGGGGGGCGGGGCTGAGCTGCGACTCCTTGTCTGAATGGATACACAGAGCAGTGGCTTGACCTGGGTGCCCCCATAGCAAGCTGCTTGCTGTGGGGGCACTGGGCAGGATGGAGGGGTCTGGAGAGCCAGCAAGGGACGCAAGAAGAGGAGGATTGGGGCTGCTCTGTGCAAATCCACTGCATAGAGCAGGTAAGTATAACATGTTTGTTATTTTTAAACAAAAGAAGCCAAGACTATCATTTTAATCACATCAGCAGGGTGAAGGAACCCAGCGCCCCATACTTTATGTAGCCAGTGCTACTACAATATATTGCAACACAGCGGCTGCATTGTTTTGCAATGAAAACTATTTAAAGTGCATTAAAAAATACATGCTCAAAATAAAAAAATAAAAAAAATGCATCCTCTAAAGAAAAATCAAAAACTCTGCTGCTCTCTAGCTCCAAACCTTTTTCTGTAGTATGTTCAGCTTTCCTGGATACAGAAATGTGTAAATATGTAATCCCCTCTAAGTAAAGAATAAGAGGACCGATCAAATCATGACAATACAATGGTCTTTTCTTTCTGTTTACACTACTGTGAGTGGCACCTTTGGAGTCTATTGTTTTAGCTATAATAATAAAATATTGTTTCTGACAAAAGAGCTTCATTGTCACATATAATGATTTCTATATAATTCACTGAAGTTGAATAGGACATTGTTACGAAATGTAAGTAGCTACCTGCAGCCAACGCATTGACGCTGCATAGAGAACACAGCCTCTTGTATAATAATGCCAGTATTAGGAATTGCCATATGTTTCCATTTTGAAAACAGATTAAAAGCTGCCTTGGAAAATGACAATGGGGGATCTGCAAGGTTAAATCTGATTGTTGGAGAGAGTGCATGCGCAGGTGCCGGATGTGGACGGATCTCTAACCCACTCTGCACCCCTGAGGCACTTTCTTACTTCTGTCAGCACTCCCGCGGCTCTAATCGAACTATCGCCTACATACTATATTACCGGAGATACCGGAGATTGCTTTTAAGTCCGGTAATAAGTCCCAGAGCGGCCGCCCGACCTCTTCATATTATACCCGTGGCAGCGGACATAAAATGGTGATGGCTTCTAACTCTCCTGGCTCTGCTCGCACTACGCAGCAGGCTTTATATCAAAAAGCAAAGGAGAAACGCTCTCCTCCTGTCTATGCTCCACCCTCGATCTCCTCCCACAAGATACCAGCTCCTGAACTTAAAAAAGACAGGCAATCTTATTTTATGCAGCTCTGTTACGCCTTCTCCACAAGCTTTCATGCTACATGAAAAATATGAAACTTTATCTCCTTATATGCCTATGGAAATGTCTGCTGATGCCTCTCTTGTCAAAATATATGACCAACCATTGCCTACTGATAATATAATTCCCTCAGCTGATATACAATCAGATCCTTTACTTTATTCAGGTGAATCTCTTTTTAAACCTTTCACTTGTTTATTGCAACATGAACTAAATAAAAGGCCTCAAAATTAACAAATGAATTGAAACAGGATTTTAATGTATTACGACAATGATTAGATACCTTTGAAGTTAAAATGAATGGTGCATCAAGCAAAGTTAACCAAAATTCCTCTCAGATTTCTCTATTACAACGACAACTTGATGATGCAAATACAAAAATTGAAGACTTGGAAAATCGTTCTAGGTTTTGTAACTTTCGCATTTGCGGTATCCCGGAATCTATTAAAGACATATATGTTGTCACTCACTCCTTAATGCTAAATGCTCTCCCAAATGCAGATGCTTATCATTTGGAAATTGATAGGATTCATAGAGTATTGTCAATACCTAAACCGGATGGTCCGCCTAGAGACATTCTTGTAAAACCACATTTTTATAACTCTAAAAACGCAGTTATGCTAGAGAGAATCCAAACTTAAAGTACAAAGGATTTCAATATCAGATATTTATAGATATTGCACCTATAACAATTCAAAAAAGAAAAGCCTTAAAACCTCTTCTACTACCTCTAGCCCAGGGGTCTCAAACTGGTGGCCCTCCAGCTGTTGCAAAACTACAAGTCCCATGAGGCATTGCAAGGCTGACAGTTACAAGCATGACTCTCATAGGCAGAGGCATGATGGGACTTGTAGTTTTGCAACAGCTGGAGGGCCACCAGTTTGAGACCCCTGCTCTAGCCTCTCACAACATAAGTTACCACTGGGCTTACCCATTTAGACTTTCATTCACTTTTGAAGGAAAAAACTACTCCTTCTCTACTATATCTGAAGGTGAACAACTATTAATGGAATTGGGTCTAATTTCGTTTTCTTCAACTACACAAGAAATTGTAACTCATGCACTTACTTTGTTACCTCCATCTTCATCTTTGGCTTCAAAGTCTACAATTTCCGGACACCCAACTTGATAAACATCAGTCAACATCTATTTTTTTTATGTTATTCTACCTGGTATGTCCAGAATACACTACTAGTGTTGGTGGTGTTTATTGTCACATTTATACCACTCTTTTTTAATTATAACTATTATATATTTGTATATACATTCTCTCTATATATAAATATATATATATTTATTTTTTCTCTTCTTACTTTAACCAATACTTATTTTTCTTTCCTCTTGATAACTTTATCACTGATAACTTGGTGATTGTTATGATTTCTTCACATGTTTCACCTTCCAATATTAAGATTGTTTCCCATAACGTGCAAGGTTTAAATTCACAAACAAAACGTAATAAACCCTTTTCTTTTTACCATTCCTTAGGAGCTGACATTATAGCTTTACAGGAGACAAATTTTCCTCATTCTTTTATACCTACTTTCCTCCATAGAAAGTTTCCTGTTTGCTATTATGCTAATGCTTCGGTAAAGAAAAGAGGAGTGGCCTTATTTTTATTTAACAGACTATCCTTTACTGAACATGAAATTATTAGAGATAATGAAGGTCATTATCTTTTACTTAAAGGGTTACTCTGAGAAATTTTAGTTACCTTTATAGTGTATTACACTCCAAATTCCAATCATTTAGGCTTTTTTAAAAATCTTCTATCTTTTCTACATTCCGAAATTGAAGTCACACTCATATTAGCTGGTGATACCAACTTGGCCCTTGATAACACATTGGACAAATCTTCTTCTACTATTTATAAACATCCTTTTAAAATTAGCTATAAACTTGTTGATTTATTATTTAGTAATGATCTTATCAATGCATGGAGAGAAGCCAACCCTATGGCAAGAGATTACTCATTTTTTTCAAGTGCCCATAACAAATATTCTCTAATTGACCATATTTTTATTCAGTTTCATCTCATTCCTAAATTGTTATCAGCTAAATACATCCCGAACCCTTGGTCTGATTATGAACCTTTATTAATCTCCTTTTCCGATCTAACAATACAAACAAAATGAATTAATTGGAAATTAAATGAATATTTATTAGAAAATAAATCTTATTTCTTTGATACTACATTACACCTAAAAACATATTTGTAATTTAACAAATCAGAAGATACTTCACCGTCTATAAATTGGGCAGCTCACAAAGCCTCTATAAGAGGATTTTTTATCAAATTGTCTTCACAACTGAAAAAAGCCCTTGATGAATTTGTCAATACTAAAACTAAAATATAAAATGAATTAATAACCAAACATAAACAAACACAAGACTCCAATTTTTTTTCTCAGTTAGAACAGGCACGTACTGATTTGAATTTATGTCTAACTACTAGAGCTGAAAAGTGTTTCAAATGGACGCAACATAATTTTTTTACTTGAAGATATAAACCAGGTTAAAGCACCTGGACCTGATGGCATCCACCCACGGATCCTAAAAGAATTGAGCTCTGTAATTTCAAAGCCATTGTATCTAATTTTTAGGGACTCATTAATGACGGTAATAGTACCACTGGATTGGCGCAGGGAGAACGTGGTGCCTATATTTAAAAAGGGATCAAAGTCTTTACCAAGTAACTATAGACCTGTTAGTTTAACTTCTATAGTCGGGAAGATACTGGAGCATTTAATAAAAGACCACATAGACGAGTTCTTGCTGAAAAAAAACGTTTTAAGCAACAGACAGCATGGGTTCATGAAAGACAGAAGTTGTCAGACAAACCTAATTTATTTTTATGAAGAGGTAAGTAAAACCTTGGACAGAGGGGTGGCTGTGGATGTGGTATACTTGGATTTTGCAAAAGCGTTCGATACAGTTCCGCACACACGGCTCATGTGTAAGTTAAAGTCTACAGGCTTGGAAATATCAGTTTGTAAATGGATAGAAAACTGGCTAAAAGACAGAATTCAGAGAGTAGTGGTTAATGATTCTTACTCTGAATGGTCTAAGGTTATCAGTGGTGTACCCCAAGGTTCAGTGCTGGGACCCTTACTCTTTAATATCTTTATAAATGATATTGGGTCTGGGATCAAAAGTAACATTTCTGTCTTTGCAGATGACACCAAGCTATGCAGTGGAATAATGTCCTTACAGGATGTCTCCAATTTACAAGCTGACCTCAATGCTCTGTCTAATTGGGCGTCTATGTGGCAGATGAGGTTTAATGTTGAGAAATGTAAAGTTATGCACTTGGGGACTAAGAATATGCATGCATCATACATGCTAGGGGGAGTACAACTGGGGGAATCTGTAGTGGAGAAGGATCTGGGGGTTTTGGTAGATCATAAGCTCAATAATAGCATGCAATGCCAAGCTGCGGTTTCCAAAGCGAGCAAAGTCCTTTCTTGTACTAAGAGAGGTATTTGACTCCAGAGAGAGAGATATCATTTTGCCCCTGTTCAAATCATTAATAAGACCTCATCTGCAATATGCAGTTCAGTTTTGGGCACCAGTTCTCAAAAAGGATATCGGGGAACTGGAGAAAGTACAGAGAAGGGCAACCAAACTGATAAGAGGCATGGGGGAGCTCAGCTATGAGGAAGGATTAGAGGAACTAAATTTGTTCACTCTTGAGAAGAGGAGAATAAGGGGGGATATGATCAACATGTTCAAATATATAAGGGGTCCATATAGTGAACTTGGTGTTGAGTTATTCACTTTATGGTCAACACAGAGGACAAGGGGGCACTCTTTACGACTGGAGGAAAAGAGATTTCATCTCCAAATACGGAAAGGTTTCTTCACAGTAAGAGCTGTGAAAATGTGGAATAGACTCCCTCCAGAGGTGGTTCTGGTCAGCTCAGTAGATTGCTTTAAGAAAGGCCTGGATACTTTCCTAAATGTACATAATATAACTGGGTACTGACATTTATAGGTAAAGTTGATCCAGGGAAAATCCGATTGCCTCTTGGGGGATCAGGAAGGAATTTTTTCCCCTGCTGTAGCAAATTGAAGCATGCTCTGCTGGGGTTTTTTGCCTTCCTCTGGATCAACTGTGGGTATAGTATTGGGTATATTGGATTGTACAATATTTTTTTTTTTTTTTTTATGGTTGAACTGGATGGACTTGTGTCTTTTTTCAACCTGACTAACTATGTAACTATGTAACTATGTAGGTTCTCTCTTAGTAAATAAACTTAATCCTAGATCTCATATTTCTGCTTTACCCAAGATTAAAATTGGTAATGGAACACTTTCTCAAAATTCTAAAAGAATTCTTAAAGAATTCCAATCGTATTATAACAAACTTTACCAAAAGATTCCAATTTATTTTGAAAGATCTATATCCATAAATTTTTAGAACAAACACATCTTCCTAAACTTACTACACAACATGTTGAAATTATGGATAAACCTTTTACACATGAGGAAATTTCTCAAGTTTTTGAGAAATGAAAATTGAATAAATCCCTGGGACCTGATGGTGTGTCTAACCGTTATTATAAAAAATATGCTGATATATTGATACCTCACTTGGTCTTGTATTTCAACCATCTAAGAGAAGGTAATAATATTCTCAATGATGAAAATATAGCATTTATTAATTCCCAAACCACATAAAGATCATACCGAAATATCAAACTATTAGCCTATATCTTAACTGCGACCTTAAAATTCTTACGAAAGCCTTAGCATTACGACTTAATTCCTTCTTAAAACATTATGTCCATAAGGATCAATCAGGTTTTATCAAACATCAACAAACCTCAGATCAAATCCGTCGATCCTTAAACCTCATTACAGCTGTCCATTCACATTCGGACTCCCCATTAATTCACCAAGCTATGTTGTTATTATTGGACCTTCACAAGGCCTTTGATAGTTTATCCTGGGATTATTTGTTCTCAGTATTAAAAAGTAAAAACTATGCAATTTGGCCCTTCTTGCTTATGGATTCCTAATGCTCTTTACCACACTCCCACTGCACACATTCTTCTTAAAGGTTTCAAATCTGACCCCATAAATATACAACATGGCACAAGACCAGGTTGTCCTCTTTTGCCCCTTCTATTTGCAATTGCAAATAGAATCTACAATCTACAGAATCTACATTTAAGTCAATTAAACATTTTGAATTCCAATGCGCCACTCATTCTCTTTCTTATTTAGGAATTCAATTGACCTCTTCCATATGTACTTTCTATTCTACTAAATATCCTCCTATGTTTAGACGGCTTTTGGAAGATATGAATAAAATGGTCAAGGTCAAATCTTTCTTGGTTTGGAAGAATTTCATCAGTCAAAATGAATATCTTACCAAAAAGTTATATCTTTTTCAGGATCTCCCTATCATAACATATCATAATTCTTTTTATTTCAAAAGAAATTCTTATGTTTTATTTGGGGACAAAAACACCCTAGAATTAATAAACTAACAATTTTCCAAATGTGGTGGTTTAGTGGTCCCAATTTTAATAGCTTACTTTCAAGCAGCTCAAACAGAGAACACGTTAACAATAATAAAAAAGGTTTAAAAACCCATAATGTTTCTCGAAATTTTAAACTGTTTCACAATCAGAAACCCAAGGGCCTCAGATTTTGGGAGGTAACGCGTACGGACGGACAGAAGTCACATCACCCGCGGCCATCACTGACTTTTTGCACACACGCTGGAATATCAGGCACTGGGTTACAGTGCCTGACTTTTACGTTTTATTCTGTTTTTTAAGAAAATAAAAGTTTTTGCTTGCGGAGAGTACTGTATATGTTCTTTTATTTACATGAAGTTTGGTTGTCCTGCACTCGGTATTTTGAAATTGGTATCACTTATCAAGAAATTACCCATCAGGATCTGTTGTCTGTTGTCTGTTTTGACTGACCGCTGACAAGCTATTATACCCTATGAGGAAAAGTGCATATGACCCTCTGTAATTAAAGGGTCCATTCTGTGAGGTGAGTGGCCATTTCTTCCATTGGTTGAGGTTTACCCACGAAGTGGGTCCGGCCACTCTGCCGTAAAGCCCCGACTGGTGGAGGGCTGCAGTGATGGTTGACTTTCTACAACTTTATCCCATCTCCCGACTGCATCTATGGAGCTCATCCACAGTGATCTTTGGGTTCTTCTTTACCTCTCTCACCAAGGCTCTTCTCCTCCGATAGCTCAGTTTGGCCAGACGGCCAGCTCTAGGAAGGGTTCTGGTCGTCCCAAACGTCTTCCATTTAAGCATTATGGAGGCCACTATGCTCTTAGGAACCTTAAGTGCAGCAGAAATTTTTTTGTAACCTTGGCCAGATCTGTGCCTTGCCACAATTCTGTCTCTGAGCTCTTCAGGCAGTTCCTTTGACCTCATGATTCTCATTTGCTCTGACATGCACTATGAGCTGTATGGTCTTATATAGACAGGTGTGTGGCTTTCTTAATCAAGTCCAATCAGTATAATCAAACACAGCTGAACTCAAATGAAGGTGTAGAACCATCTCAAGGATGATCAGAAGAAATGGACAGCATCTGAGTTAAATATATGAGTGTCACAGCAAAGGGTCTGAATACTTAGGACCATGTGATATTTCAGTTTTTCTATTTCTTTTTAATAAATCTGCAAAAATTTTATCAATTGTGTGTTTTTCTGTCAATATGGGGTGCTGTGTGTAAATTAATGAGGAAAAAAATGAACTTAAATGATTTTAGCAAATGGCTGCAATATAACAAAGAGTGAAACATTTAAAGGGGTCTGAATACTTTCCGTCCCCACTGCAAAATGAAAAAAAAAAAAGTTTTGCATTTATATACTTTAATACAGACTTTTACTAAAATTAATACAAATACAAACCTGTAATGTTATCCAGTATAAATGTAAACGTACAATAAATAAAGCCCATATTAGCATCACTACCTTATTCAATTAAACTTGTTAAGAAAAGATCAGTTATTTAACTGGTTTTAGTAAAATCATTACTAGTTATAGATTGTTTTAATTACTGTGAGCCAAAATTGAATACATCAGTTACATTAATAAAGCTCAAGGCTGCTTACCCATGTCACATAGTACATCTAGCATAAAATAAGTTTAAACATCACTTAATCACACTGCTGGTAGCCTAAAAATGTTTAAACGTGGTGACTATCTATCACTTCCCAGCCAAGGATTCTTATACTTGCTGTGCTGCATATCACAGAGGATCAAGTTTTAACACTGTAATTATATTTACTTATGCATGATGTTTTCCAATTCATATGTCATCATTTATATGGCTTTAAAAAGTTGCATGTGACATTCAGATATCTAGCAGTGAAAATTCACAATACAAAAAAAGGGTATATTCAACAGTAATACGATGTGAAGCCAAACAAGCTTCTGTACGCAACACAGATGTTACGTAAAAGGATGACCTATTGTTCCCTGTCACTTGGGATTGCTGCATGGTGAGAGCGCCCTCTGTAGGAGGACAGGCATACAGTTTATTTTTTGTTTGTTTGCAAATATGTGCTCGTTTGTCAAACGATTAAAAATTACAAAGCAAAAATAAATCATGTTTGTAAAAAAGTAATTATTTTAATAAAATAGTAATCCAACTGAGAAAAAAATAATTTAAATGTGAATGACTGAATGTGAATGAATGCATTGAACAGCCTTTTGAACCACTTCAATACCAGGCACTTAGACACCTTCCTGCTTAGGCCAATTTTCAGCTTTCAGCGCTGTTGCAATTTGAATGACAATTGCGCGGTCATACAACACTGTACCCAAACACATTTTTTATCATTTTGTTCCCACAAATAGAGCTTTCTTTTGGTGGTATTTGATCATCTCTGTGGTTTTTATTTTTTGCGCAACAAATAAAAAAGACCGAAAATTTTGTTTCTGTTAATTTTTTTGTAAATAAGTACGTTTTCTTCTTCAATGACGGGCACTGATATGGCTGCACTGACGGGCACTGATAAGGCGGCACTGTTGGGCACGGATGAGGTGGCACCAATGAGCTGGCACTGATAAGGTGGCACTGACGGGCACTAATGATGGGCACTGATAGGCGGCACTGATGGGCACTGATAGGTTGCACTGAAGGGCACTGATAGGTGGCACTGATGGGCACTCATAGGTGGCACTGATGGGCACTCGTAGGTGGCATTGATGGGTACTTATGGGTGGCACTTATGGGTACTTATGGGTGGCACTGATAAGTGGCACGGATGGGCACTGATGGGCACTAATGGGTGAGCACTGATGGGCATGTATGGGCACTGACAGGTGGCACCAATGGATAGTGATGGGTGGCACTGATGACACTGATTGGTGGCACTGATGACACTGATGGGTGGCATTGCTAGGTATCGCTGATATATAATGGTGCCAGTCAGTGCCCATTTGTGGGCACTAATTGGCACAGATTGGGGATAATTTCCACATGTGGATGGTCATGGGGTACATACCTGGCCATCCACATGTTGCCCCCTTCCCTGGTGGTCCTGGCGGCTTCCCTGGTGATCTAGTGTGGGAATCCGAGGGGGGGCTGCGCTGATAAACAATCAGCGCAGACCCCCCCATTAGGAGAGCCGCCAATCGGCTCTCCTCTACTCGTGTCTGTCAGATGGAAGTGAGGAAAAGCCAATCAATGGCTTTTCCTATTGACATCGTGATCAGCCATGATTGGACACGGCTAATCACGTGGTATAGAGCCTCCGCCGGAGGTTCTTTACCAAGATCGGTGGAGCGGTGTGTTATCCTTCTGGACATCATATGATGCCCAGTCAGGATAACTGAACCACCGCCTGGCCGTCAATCTGCTATAGGCCGGGCGGGAAGTGGTTAACCAGGGTAATGCGGCACCCGGGGATGCCTTCTGGGTCCTAAGCGATGCCATGAAAAGATGCCTAAAAATTGTCACAACTTGCCCATAAAATTGTCAACAAACCAGGGAGTGGATCAAGCATGCCTTTTTGTTACACAAAGCCACAGGTTTTATTGTGCAGCATTACAACCATGGGTACCATGCTGGCCAGCCATGGGCATTCTAACAGCCAATTATGTCATCAGTTGATAAGGAGGACATTGGGGGCCTGTGCAACATCCTTGTTTGCCCCTCTCTGTCAGCACTGGGGTCACGTTAGCAGAGCAAGGAAGCGAAACTGAGGGAGAAGAGAAATGCCAGAATACTAGTCAGTCCCAGTGTGCAAAGGCGGAGGAATACATCACCTCTAATGTTGGATGGCTCATTTGTGCGGATGTTACTGCAATATGTAAAACTATTAGTTTATAATTTTAAAGGATGTCTTGAAACAAGTTGAGAACCCCTGGTGTAGAACAATGTTTCTCAACTCCAGTCCTCAAGTACCCCCAACAGGTCATGTTTGCAGGATTTCCCTCTGATGAAACGGCTGTGGAAATTACTAAGGCAGTGAAACTGATTAAATCACCTGTGCAAAATAATGGAGAGCCTGAAAACATGACTTGTTGGGGGGTACTTGAGAACTGGAGTTGAGAAACGTTGGTGTAGAACATGTGTAGCATTCTCTACCAATAGGTAGGTGCTAGTAATAGATTTTTTACTAGGGACTGTCAGCACAGGCAAATTTAGGCAGACCTATGCTGCAAGCTAGGCCTGTCTGATTTGATCTGAGGGCTGGGAGTGTTCAGAGTAGCAGTGGGTGTGACCGATTGCAGGAGGAGGCCCAGGGAGAGCTGTGAAGGAACTTTGCCTCTACACGGTCATTGGCAATGTCTTTATCACCACACGGTGGTAAAGAACTCCTGGAGCAGAGGGGCAGGTGAAGCTGCCCTGGGTCCTCATCAAGGACCCAGGGCAGTGGAAGGTTGGTGAGTGTTACAACAGTGGAGGGCTGAATGTGCCAGGAAGTCTGTGAGGGAACTTTGCTTCAACACGGTCATTAGCAAAGTCTTCATCATTTACACGGTGAATGATGGGGGGTCCTGGATCAGAAGAGAGACTGTGGGGATCTGTGTCAAATGGGTGTGGCCTGAGGGCACAGGATTTGCAAGTTGGGCTGGCTGGGAACAGTAGTCCACCACCTTTAAGAATGCTTTAAAACTACTAGGCCTCCGGGGAGAGGTGCTGCAGGCCTCAGGCCTAGTAGCAGCGAGCAACCAGAGCCTGCTTAGGGGCTTATTCAGAGTGGGTCCTTATTGCTCAAAAGAAAAAGATGTGACATCACTTTACCTCAGTAATCATAAGTTTGTGCAGGAGGAAAAAAGTTTGTGCAGAAGGAAACAAGTTTGTGCAGGAGGAGAAGAAGTTCTGAGACCATCACTTTTACAGGGTCAAAGGTGATGTCTTCATCCTTCACACGGTAATGGATCAGGAATTCTTGGAAGGAGAGTTCTTGCGGGAGTTAAGCAGAGGAGGAGCATTAGTCTGCATGGAGATGCAGGAGGAGATTCATACTCAGTAAAAATGCATATCAAATCTTCTGGCTCTAACTATGTGCTATTGTGCTTAATCTTAAAATATGATGTCAATTAAAGGTTCTATGGACATCCCATATCCCCTTTCCCCCATCCAAGTTGTACCCCCCAATAAAACAACAAAACCAAACCAGCAAAAGACTGTTCATTGTCTCTGCAAGTGATGTATGAAGTCTGGCAGCAGGGTGAATTGGTGGATTGTTTGTTACTAGTGGCAACTACATCGCTACACATAAAACAAAATGGAGTGTGGTGAGGCTTGTTTAATCATGTAAAACACTTCAGTACCGTGACTCTATGGTTGCCTTGCCGCTACACATGTATTATCACATTTTCTGCCACTGGGTCAGAATCCAGCACTATAACAAAACGTATCTGTTAATGTATTGTATCTGAAAACATAATGATGTTACAATGTCACAGGATAGAGGCAGTTTTGGGTGAAGCATTTTTGGGTGGTTATCAGTCTGGGGGTCTGGTCATCAATTATGGGCAAGTGTTGCATATGGTTAGCAGTCTGGATCTTTCATGGCAGTGTGCGTCATGGATCCTAATCTGATTAAGGATATGGTTATGGAATTTTTTGTAGGGATAGTCATGGGTAGATGGACTGTCATCATTTGTAGAAGAAAGTTGTGCATGGTCATGAGTTTAGGGAAGGAAAGTCAAGGAATACATATGGTAAATTGTCAACCAAAAGTTCACAGGTGATCATCAGTGTTGGGAGATGGGGTTGTTCAGTCAACAGTGGTCATAGGTTGTTATGAGCTAAGGTAGAGGGATTTATGACTAGGGTAATTCTGTCTAACTAATCCCTAAACCCGGGGTGCACAACTTTTTAAAGAGCAAGGGCCACTTAAAGGATAAGTACAGCCAAAGTTTGTTTGGCTGTACTTCTCCTGCGGATCACAGGAGTGTAGCTTGTTCTGCATTCCTGTGACCTGTTTTCAGTAAAAGTCACAGAGCCGTTCCACGATCGGACAATGGAGTCAGGATCTGCCCACATGCCTGGGCCAGCACCCAGCTCAACCTCCTAGTGAGCTGCTGAGAGCCTGAGTCGGCTGCTCCTGCCCCCTCCACATCCCAGCTTTAGAGTGAGTGTGGGGGGCAGAGCAGAGAACCAGTAACTGACAGTCACCAGCTCTCTGCTCTGGGAGCTGTTACAGGCACCGGGCACAGATACAGCATCGTACCGATGCTGCATCCACCTAGCTAAGTATGATTTTTTTTAAAAAAAGAAGAAAACCCATACTTCTCTTTTGTAATTTGGTAACCGGTCATGGGCCACAATGTAATGAAATGGTTCAGAATGAACATTTTTATGCTGCAGCCACTAAATGCCAATGGGAGGGAGAGAATGCAGAATCCGGTTTTCAGTGATTGCAGCAGGAAAATGAAGGTTATTGTATATGCCGCCCCTGCCGTCCCTCCTGTCCAAGTGTAAAACAGAATGTGACAAGGAGGCCACACAAGCACCCTGGAGCATGGGGCGAGGTCGCCATTGCGACCCCTGATGCTACACCAGTGATTAGAGAGGTGTTGTAAAAACATATCTCAACTATAGGGTTTAACTGCCCCCATACAGTTCTGAGCCACCTATAAGGCTGCTTTCATACTGATACGCTGTGGTTAACCTGCACTGCAGGTGCAGTGCAGTACACCTGCAGCTTTCCTGTGGGTTAGCTGCTTTTTGCCATAGACTTCTATTATAACTTGCAGGTGTGGTGCACTTTCCGATTCTGCATTCAAGAGTTTTGGTGTGCTTTCAAAAAGAGCACCAAACCCACAAGATATAATAGAAGTCTATGGTTCAGTTCAGAAATACTGCCGGAAGGGCGCAGGTCCACTGCGTTGCACCTGAGGATCAGTGTGAAAGCAGACTACCAAGCCTATTTGCCCACTGCAAAACTATGATGTTTAATACATAATATGCCCATTGCTAAACTGTCATGTTCAATGAACTGACCTTTAATCTTTCAGTTTCTGCTGGCATTGCTTGCTGTTTGAAAGGTTCCTGCCACAGGTGGAGTGATACCAAATGCACTTCACCTAGGATAGGAGGCAGCGCTATAGAGGAAGCATTGGCTTATGCGGATCCTGCTTGCTCTGCAGCCTCTTGCTTCTTTCGGCACCGACTCCATCCACTCTGATGTTCTGGGATGGCGGGTCAGCAACCCACAATCTGGGCTTGCTGACCTGCCATCCCAGAGCAGGAGGTTGGGGCCAGCGGGCCACATCAAAGGGCTCCATTGGCCACATGTGGGCCACAGGCCACCAGTTGAGCATCCCTGCCATAAACTGTGCTAAATACAGAAAGCTCAATCAATTAACTTCAAGTGAAATTCAAGTCCAAGCAAGTGGTAAAAAACTAAAAAGAAGCAGCACCCTTCTTGGTAAGTGAATCACCTGACCTGAATCCGATTGAGCATGCATCTCACTTGCTGAAGACAAAACTGAAGGGAAAATGCCCCAAGAACAAGCAGGAACTGAAGACAGTTGCAGTAGAGGCCTGGCAGAGCATCACCAGGGATGAAACCCAGCATCTGGTAATGTCTATGTGTTCCAGACTTTAGGCTGTAATTGACTGCAAAGGATTTGCAGCCAAGTATTAAAAAGTGAAAGTTTGATGGATGATTGTTAATCTGTCCCATTACTTTTGGTCCCTTAAAAAGAGGGAGGCACATATACAAACTGTTGTAATTCCTACACCATTCACCTGATTTGGATGTAAATACCCTCAAATTAAAGCTGAAAGTCTGCAGTTAAAGCACATCTTGTTCGTTTCATTTCAAATCCATTGTGGTGGTGTATAGAGCCAAAAAGATTAGAATTGTGTCAATGTCTCAATATTTATGGACCTGACTGTAATTTCTTTTTTAAATGTTGCACCAGTTTTTTATTGCTTACGCCAAAAAAAAGATGAATAAAATTAACCACTGCAGTATTAGCCTTCATTACCCGGCCAATGTTCGGTACTGTGATTGAGCTTGCCTGACAATTACTCAGTCATACAACATTGCACTCATACAGTATACATTTTCTTACAATTTTTAAGTCAGCTGGAGCTTTCTGTAGGAGTATTCATTTTTTACAATATAAAAGAAAAAAGACCAAAAACGCCATGTTATATTACATGCCAGGACAGTACAGAAACCCATCAAGTTACATCTTTTTGGAAAGTGGACACTCTAAGGTGCTGTCATTTTTTGCCACATTTTTTTGCAAATTATGGTATTGAAGTGTTTAAAACATGGAGCTAGATACAAAAAATGTACAGATCATAAACTATGGGAGGAAGAGGGGGCAGGGTTCATGTACAGGTCACACACATTGGGAGGATGGAAATGATGGGGTTCGGGTTCAAATGTGATAAGAGAGGTGATGTAATCACTTACATCCATAAAGGTTTCCAGATTCAATTATTAAAGGTTTTTTAGGTTGAGCAGAGCGCGTGAGTATAACAGGTTTATTAAGAAAAAATAGCCTTTAGAAACACTTTAACAAAACAGTTCCAGGGTGGGTGACAACCTTCCTCCATAGATGCAGTGGAGGAATGAGCAAAGCCATGAAGGAACAGGAAGTATATTATTTAC
Source organism: Lithobates clamitans (assembly GCA_037952925.1). Classification (NCBI taxonomy): domain Eukaryota; kingdom Metazoa; phylum Chordata; class Amphibia; order Anura; family Ranidae; genus Lithobates; species Lithobates clamitans. Next base: position 3,116,336 of record JBBGZY010000932.1, on the reverse strand, counting down.
AGGATCAGCAGGAGAAAATTAATAGAACAAAAGCCTTTAAAATAAAACTGTTCTGCCTCCTCACTCACTGGAGCACTGAGCTCTAGAGGAGGCGGGAGCTGCTGGCTCAGGCTCTCAGCGGCTCGCTGAGAGGCTGAGCCAGGTGTAGGTCCAGGGATCTAGGGGGATCCAGACTCTATGGTCGTGCCGAGCCTGGACTGACTCTGTGACATCAGCAGAGGGCAGACTTCAGCCCACTCTCTGCTGAAAAAGGTGCACAGTGCAAAACGAACTGCACTCCTATGATCCACAGGAGAAATATAGCCAAACAAGCTTTGGATGTACTTTTCCCCTTTACAACAGAGGGGGGGGGGTGTATATCTCCATATACTGGGACTTTAAATGAAGCGCACAAGGAAGGGGGGGTAGTGTACCTCCATCCCTAATTATAAATTCGAAAACGAATTCGTTTTCGTACTTTTCCCCTTTAAGCAGCTAAGGTCTGGTAAGCTTCAACATATTAAAAAATTTTTTTTTTGGTTTGTTTATGTATTTAGTCCTAGACTATGACAGCTATGCAACCCACTGAAAGATATGTATTTCATATGTAATTTCTCATAAATCTCTTCCTCCCTCTCAGCTTTACAATATTCAAAGTATATGCTGAGGCCAGGCTTGGCTTTCCACAATGTAAACCACTGCTTGCATTGTATCACTAAACATAACTTGGAATGTATTGTAATGCATATTATGATAACAGGGGAGCAACTTTGGACTATACTGTCTTAATCATAAAGTATATATTCCATAAATGCACTGGGTTAAAAGAAGATTAATTTTCAATGTAAAAAAAAAGTGTTTTTCTCCTTCTGGAACTCACATTGACTGGTGGAAGCTGCTCTAGTGGATAGACTGATGTGAGTTTTAAAATGCTGTTGCATACAAATTAAGTTACTTTACTGAAGCTTTTTTCAGAATTTTTAGCTAAACTTTATTATATACAAAGCTGCAGTATATCCACTCTCATGTACGTATGTTTTGGGGATCAGGAAGGAATTCTTTCCCCTGCTGGAGAAAATTGGATCTTGCTTTGCTGGGGTTTGTTTGCCCTCCTCTGGAAAAAATGTGTTTTTTTTTGTTCTCCGCTTTTTATTGGTTTAACTAAATTTGTGTCTTTTTTCAACCAGACTAACTAAGTAACTATGTCCCAAAGGTTCAGTTTACCCAAAAGGGATATGGGTAAAATAAATATATTGTTGCACATGTTCCTATAATGTTAAAAAGTGTAATCCTTTTAAAATGTACTGTTATTAATTACATCTTTCCAGCAAGATACCTTTACCTGAACGTTGTCCTCCTGTATGTGACCCAGCTTACCTTCTAACTATGCTATACCTGATATTCACATTGCTGACCTTGGATTGTTTCCTGACATAGTGGGTTTTATTTACTAAAGCTGGAGATTGCAGAATCAGGCTCACTTCTACATAGAAACCAATCAGCTTCCGGGTTTTATTGCCAAAGCTTAATTTAACAAGCTGAGGTTAGAAGATGACTGGTTTCTATGTAGAAGTGAGCCTGATTTTGCACTCTCCAGCTTTAGTAAATGAATCCTATTCTGTCTGCTGTTTTTTTGCATACTTCTGCTGCCTGTCTGATATCCACTCTGGCCTAGTTTCTGACCCTGCTCCTGCCTTCAGATTTGGTACCTCTGCTGCCTAGCTCTTTCTGACTCTGGCTCATGACTATAGCTTTGCTTCCTGTAACTGCAAGTGTCTGTGCCACACCTGTGTACCACCATTCTACACAAGATTCATTCAAAGCATCTACAAAATCCCAGCATTATCCAGACTGTCTTTAGATTATCAATATTCACTGTGTCTGGACCTAATGTAGGCATCTGTACCACTCCTTTTCGTGCTACACCCCGTCACCAATTCCAGTGAGTATTGAAAGGAATTTGTAAGGGAAGCCCCCTGGTCAACTCAATCTTGGCCAGGTACATGATATAGGTGTTCCAGCTCATCTTTTGTGTTTCTGTTGCATTCTCCAATGTAAAAAAGAAATAAAACCTCCAGCAAGGGGAGGGGTAACCCTTCTTAATGACCATAGCTTATGTGCAAACTCAGGAACTCAAGCAAAGAAATTTCACCAATAAAATCCAGAAAATAGATACTAGTCACTATAATGTTGTTTAAGTCCCTAGCCTTAACATAAACTTAAATATCAGTTTGTGTGTGCTGATCCTTTAATTGAGGTTCTACAAGTACATCCTAACATCTAGTCTGTACATGCAACTGTCAATTTTCTTTAGTTGGAATGTACACATGGAAAGTACATGGAAAGTACACATTGTAGTTCTGCAAGTGCATGTAGTTCTGTAAGTGCACGTAGTTCTGCGAGTGCATGTAGGTCTGCGAGTGCACATAGTTCTGCGAGTGCACGTAGGTCTGCGAGTGCCTGCGTATTGTCTTGTTGAGTGCCTGTGTATTGTCTTGTTGAGTACCTGTGTATTGTCTTGTTGAGTATCTGTGTATTGTCTTGTTGAGTATTAGTGACAGGAAGCTAGTTGTTAGGTAATTTGGACAGGGTATAATCCCCAATCCTCATTAAATGTAATAAGTACAATGTCCGGTGGGTGTGGAGAGGCGACTCGTTATAAAGTCAGAGGCAGATGGAGTGTCCTAAAGAACGATTTTAGGGACTTGGGAGCTAAATTTAGGAAAAGGACCTCAAAGGTGGTATTCTCAGGAATACTACCGGTACATCAAGCCACATCAGAAAGGCAGAGGAAGATTAGGGAAGTAAACAAGTGCTGAAGAGCTGGTGTAGTAAGGAAGGGTTTGGGCTTCTGGAGGACTGGGCCAACTTCTCAGTCGATAACCAGTGCTATAGAAGGGATGGACTGCACCTATATGAGGAGGGTGTAGATCAGCTGGGAATGAAGATGGCCAAAAAGTTAGAGGGGTTTGTAAACTAGGCATTGCGGGGGAGGGTCCAGAGACAGAGATAGTCAGCCAGAACATATTCCAGAGGGTAGTATTGGGGGAATTAGTGGTAGGTTGACCAAAGTACATAAACCCAAGGTAAGTATAGTAGCAAGTCCTAGTTGCAATCTCGGAACACCCAATAAGAGGATAATATGCGACCAGTCTAAACTACATGGCATGTTCACCAATGCCAGGAGCCTGGCGGACAAGATGGGTGAACTAGAGATACTGTTGTACGAGGAGGATTTGGATTTTGTGGGAATTTCAGAGACCTGGATCAACAGTTCTCATGATTGGCTGGCAAAAATTCAAGGGTATACCCTTTATCACAAGGATAGAGAGGGTAAAAAGGGGGAGGGGTATGCCTATATATCAAGAATAATGTACAAGTGAATGTGAGAGATGACATCACTAAGGGAGCTAGGGAGGAGGTGGAATCGTTATGGGTAGAGCTCCAAAGGGATGAAGCTAAGGGGAAAATAATACTGGGAGTATGCTATAGGCCCCCTAACCTAAGGGAGGTAGGGGAGACAGATCTCCTATCACAATTTGGATTAGCAGCAAGGATGGGAAGTGTTATCATAATGGGGGATTTTAATTATCCAGACATAGACTGGGCGGAGGGAACCGCACATTCATCTAAGGCTCGCCAGTTCCTAAATGTCTTGCAGGACAATTTTATGGGTCATATGGTAGATGCACCAACTAGAAATAAAGCGTTACTGGATCTAATTATTACCAACAATACAGACCTGATCACGGATGTGGAAATACGGGGCAATTTAGGTAACAGCGATCACAGGTCAATTGGCTTCAGTATAAATCACATAAATAGAAGACATAAGGGGAATACAAGGACACTGATTTTCAAAAGAGCCAACTTCCCTAAACTACAATCCTTGCTCGAAGGCATAAATTGGGATAAAATCTTAGGAACAAAGATCACGGAGGAGAGATGGGTTTGCTTTAAGAGCATATTAAATAAGGGCATTAGCCAATGCATCCCATTGGGTAATACATTTAAAAAAGCGAACAAAAGTCCTGGATGGCTTAACTCCAATGTAACTTAACATTAATAAATCACCAGGACCAGATGGCTTGCACCCCAGGGTACTTAGGGAACTCAGTCAAGTAATTGCCAGACCATTGTTCCTAATTTTTACTGACAGTCTACTGACTGGAATGGTACCAGCTGATTGGAGAAAAGCCAATGTAGCACCAATATTTAAAAAAGGCCCTAAATACATCCCTGGGAATTACAGACCAGTTAGCCTAACATCAATAGTATGTAAACTCTAGGAGGGGATGATAAGGAACTATATACAAGATTTTAGTAATGAGAACGGTATCATTAGCAGTAATCAGAATGGATTCATGAAGAATCATTCTTGCCAAACCAATTTATTAACCTTCTATGAGGAGGTGAGTTGCCATCTAGATAAAGGAAGGCCAGTAGGCGTGGTGTATCTGGATTTTGCAAAAGCATTTGACACAGTTCCCCATAAACGTTTACTGTACAAAATAAGGTCCGTTGGCATGGACCATAGAGTGAGTACATGGATTGAAAACTGGCTAAAAGGGCGAGTTCAGAGGGTGGTGATAAATGGGGAGTACTCGGAATGGTTAGGGGTGGGTAGTGGGGTACCCCAAGGTTCTGTACTGGGACCAATCCTGTTTAATTTGTTAATAAACAACCTGGAGGATGGGGTAAACAGTTCAATCTCTATATTTGTGGATGATACTAAGCTAAGCAGGGCAATAACTTCTCCGCAGAATGTGCAAACCTTGCAAAAAGATCTGGGGTCAATGGGGTGGGCAACTACATGACAAATGAGGTTCAATGTAGAAAATGTAAAATAATTGCATTTGAGTGGCAAAAATATGAATGCAATCTATACATTGGGGGAAGAACCTCTAGGGGAATCTAGGATGGAAAAGGACCTGGGGGTCCTAGTAGATGATAGGCTCAGCAATGGCATGCAATGCCAAGCTGCTGCTAACAAAGCAAACAGAATAGTGGCATGCATTAAAAAGGGGATTGATTCCAGAGATAAAACGATAATTCTCCCGCTCTACAAGACTCTGGTCCGCTGCACCTAGAGTATGCTGTCAAGTTCTGGGCACCAGTCCTCAGGGAGGATGTACTGGAAATGAAGCGAGTACAGAAAAGTGCAACAAAGCTAGAGGATATTATTTATGAGGAAAGGTTGCGAGCACTGAACTTATTCTCTTTGGAGAAGAGACGCTTGAGAGGGGATATGATTTCAATACAAAAATATCATACTGGTAACCCCACAATAGGGATTAAACTTTTTCGCAGAAGGGAGTTTAACAAGACTCGTGGCCACTCATTAAAATTAGAAGAAAAGAGGTTTAACCTTAAACTACGCAGAGGGTTCTTTACTGTAATGCCACAGGTTTATTTCCGATGGATTCAGCTCAAACTTGTCTTACATACACAGGGTCACACAAATGTTGTCGGAAATTCCGATTGCCAAGAATGCGGTGAAGTACAACACATATGACGAGCTGAGAAAAATGAAGTTCAATAGCCAGTGCGGCTCTTCTGCTTGATTCCGAGCATGTGTGGAATTTTGTGCGTCGGAATTGTGTACACACGATCGGAATTTAAGACAATGGATTTTGTTGTCGGAAAATTTGAGATCCAGCTCTCAAATTTTTGTTGTCGGAAATTCCGACAACAAATGTCCGATGGAGCCTACACACAGTCAGAATTTCTGACAACAAGCTCACATCGAACATTTGTTGTCAGAAACTCCGACCGTATGTACGCGGCAATAAGAGCAGCAAGGATATGGAATTCCCTACCACAGGCGGTGGTCTCAGCAGGGGGCATCAATAGTTTCAAGAAACTATTAGATAAGCACCTGAACGACCGCAACATACATGGATATACAATGTAATACTGACATATAATCACACACATAGGTTGGACTTGATGGAGTTTTTTCAACCTCACTTACTATGTAACTATGTAAGAATGTGGTTAGCAGAAAAAGCAGGTAATTGAAGACTATGTTAAAGTATGCTTTCACCGAAGTTGTCTTCTATCTTCTTCTGTTTACCAGAGGTGGGGTCCTTCATAAGGTGCCCACTTCTTATTGTATCGCCAGTGATAGAATGCTCTCATGATTTAGAAGAGGAGTCTCAGAGGTGAAGTCAGTTTGAGGGGACCATCAGGGACTGGCCAAAGCAGACATATCTGCAGCTCTGGATTCCAGTCCCTCACATCTGGAAACAAAATATTTGCAAATATGTGCATCTAAAACCTGTTTTTAATGTGAATTGTTAGATAGGTCAATTTGTGTTTTTTGCAGGCTAGCTGGTATGCGTGTTGAGAATTTTGGTCTGTTTGCATTGTGTGTTGCCCTTCCATGTGCACCTTACTGCAAAGGTGAATTATAAGCTGGGGTGGTTGCCATCTTTTTGTATAGATTGTCTGCTGAATTTGGCGTGGGGACACATTGGATGCCGCCAGCCGCCATTATGCTATTGCTGGGTGTCCAATTTGTCCCTGTGCCTTTAAGAAGTAGCTAGCTCCCTCCAGGCAAACTTGCTATTAATTTATCCACTGCTATATATGCTCCAACTAGGAGACTCTCAAAAATGGTACAGTTAGGACCGCAGTATACAGAGGAGCCTTGATGTAGGCACTGCGGCTTCCACATACTGTATATTTGCAAATGTGTGCAAATAAAACATCTGTTTTTAATGGGAATTGTTAGACAGGGTCAATTTGCCTTTTTTGTAGGATAGTTGGTATGTGTGCTGGGTAATTTTTGTCTGTGTTGTGTGTTGCCCTTCCATGTGCACCTTACTGCAAACACTAGTTATAAGTTGGGGTGGTTTCCACCTTTTTGTATAGCTTATTCACTGGATTTGGTGTGGGGACACATTGGATGCCTTCAGCCACCATTGTGAATTGTTAGACAGGGTCAATTTGTTTCTATTTTTTTGTTTGCAAGCTAGCTGTTAAGTGTGTTGGGAAATTTCTGTCTGTTTTGTGTTACTTTCATCATCCAATCATGCGCAAGCAATCATTTTGATTTTCTTATTTTCCTTGCACGAATGTTGTATTCTTTACAAAGTGAAAATTCACAAATAAGCCCTCATTCACTAAGCTCTGGGGCTTATTCCCTTGCAAATTACAACTTCCCTTGCAAAGTGAACATTTGCCTTTAGTAAATCAACCCAATTAAGTTGCCTCAGTATAACCATACATTATGTAAGTGCAAGGTGTCTTATATTTGTTTAAAACATAACACCGCTTGACAATTTCCTTACCATCTGCTCAGAATGGTGTAAAGTTACATGCCCTTATTGCATTTTTTATAATTTCAACTGGCACTCAGCAAACACATCATACTGTAGTCTTTAAGGTAACATTTCCCATAAAACAGGAAGGCTTCAATGCATTTGGTAAAAAAAAGGAGCATTCAATGTCCTTCAACTTGCATTGAACCTTTTCCATGTGCACAAATGGAGCAATGCTTACCTCTTCAATAGTGCTCCATATAACAGCGGAGCACTGCTTTTACCAAGCATTTGAATGTATTGATGTGCAGAATTCCATTTGAAAGTAATACAAACTGGTAGTAAGTTCATCCTGTTGTGAATACTTCTCCCGAGTTTTGGGCATGTATGTAATTCTGGAAACATTGCTATTTATGTAACAGAGTGAAGTGTTTTTCCATCTGCTATGCATTACAAATAATTAAACACATTTCTTTGTTATCCCAGAAACACAGCTTCAAAAGTATTCTTTCATTTACTGATATCTAACAAACATTTGACATTTGAAGACTAATGTTTCACTTTCTTCTAATTAATATCAATCATCCCTTGTGTATTCTATCATGTTCAGCAGATAACAACAGTGTGACATGTACCAAGGTAAACAAAGGAAAAGGGCTTTAATTATAAGTTAAAGTTGAAGACAGCTCTGTAGGTGGTATGTTTATGAATAGCTTTCAGTAATACAATGGAAATCAAGTATATAAACTTTCTAAATGAAGTAAAAAAAATGTATTATTTTTCCCAACAAAATAAAAATAAGCAAGTGACTGAATTCTATTAAAAAATGTAACTAAGTCAAAAGTAATACTAAATCAAATGATAAGTTAAAGACAAACTCCAGATATACTGTATCCATGATTTGATGTTACAAGTATAAATGCTACATAAACCTTTTTGCTTTTCATGGTAAATAAAAATGACCTTTCCCTTTACAAAGTTGTAAATTGTTTGTTGTGTAACCTTTGCTACAGTGTACCATTTATATTATTATTATACAGGATTTATATAGCGCCAACAGTTTGCGCAGCGCTTTACAACATGAGGGCAGACAGTACACTTACAATACAAATCCATACAGGAGGGATCAGAGGGCCTTATAGGCAGGGCTTCAGGAAATCTCTTTTAAGCAAGCACAGAATATTCACAACATGTACAGAGCAGAATCAGGTAAGAATCTGCAATAAAATTAGCATAAATCCTCAAACTGCTCAGAGCATTTTCCATATTAAACTGATTATTAAATTGATAATTTGACTATTCTGTTTAGTTCCAGAATCTCTGGACCTTAGAATATTTATGAATTAATATGAGGATTTATGAGGCTTGACTTGCCCTATTTAAAGAGGTTGTAAACCTCATATGAACCTAATAAAAACAAAGGATATCCCTCTATAGTGTGTATTTGTCTCAATCCAGAGCACTAAGTGTCATTTCTGTCTGCTGCCTCCTTCCTCTGCAATCAGCATGAGTCACTTCTGACAAGGTTTCCTGACACCAACAGAAAAACAGTGATGGGGAGGGAGCACCAGTGATTGACAGCCTTAGCTGTGTTCCTATGTGCTGTGTGAAGGTGGGTGTCCCTTCCTTCAATCATCTCTCAGAGCTCTCCTTTCTAAGCTGCAGTCTGTAAGCTTTCTGTCCCCTTTTTTCTGGCAGCTCAGACAAGCTTTATATATTCTGGACCTTGAACAGATGTAGAGAAAAGAAGACTACAGATAAGCAGGTACAACTTATGAAGGACGATTTTTCATCTCTATGAATCACCTGAGTCACTTCACTTAGTACAGTATATGTAAGGGTTTACAATGACCCTAAATACAACTTAAAAATAAATACAGATCAATTAAATACATCGTAAAGACATCAGAAAACTATTATGTTTGGGATTCCTCACTTTGGCAGCATTTCCTTGCACTTCCTCATTTTGCTGTGGGACAGGAAGTTATAGTTAATCTCCCAATGGGGCACTGATGGTAAAAAGGCTGGCAGGGGTTCTAACCCTGCCTTACTCGAACCAAAAAAAAAAAAAGGTTTGCCTTTAGGGCTTGTTAATACTAGTGGTGGTGGTGGTGGTGGGGAGGATTAGTAAAGACACATGACTGAGCTACAGTTTTACCACCCCCCAATCAGTCCTCCTTTAGCTGCTGAACCAACTGCCAGGGATGTAGACATTCTGCAGCTGCAATGCTTTGCTTCTTGGCCACAGAAGGAATTATGCCCCCTGTCACTTTCAATGGGCGCTACCAGATGCCGAATGCACTACATTTAAATGAATGGGACCACTCAGCAACTGCCCCACAATCGCTTGCAATGCATGTGGTTGTGATACAACACCTGTTCACTGCCTGCTCTCTGAAGGGCGATATAAACACGGACCACACTTCAGAGAACCAAACTAGTGTAAGCGAGCCCTTAGCGCTACTTTATGCAAGAAGTTCTGTGGCTATCTTGTATTCAAATTCTGTACACTTTATATTGGAGGGAAATCTAGGAGAACAGCAATAAGAAAGCAGATGATAATGAAAAAAAAATTGTTTTGCGTTGAGTGGGGAAGGATTAAAACTGTTGTCAGATTTTACCGCTATCTGGAGCTTGATTAGAGGGATCCCTCTTACTTACTGTGATGATTACTATGTGTTTAATAGACTAGACACAAAGCCCTAGATAGCAATAAAACCCAACATGGGTTCGATTCTTCCCCCACTATATCCAGAAATAAAAGAAAATGATTTGACTGGTTATACACTTTAATTCATAAGATAGACATCATATTTCAAAGTATAAAAAGATTCCCAGCATAAAAAGATTTCCTACTGTATAAACACAGTCTGCAGAGTTGTACAAAGAGTTAATAGTCTGAATAGAAACACTTGGAATAAAAGACATTTCTTTATGTGCATTACAAAAGCACATTGTTAGTTTGAAGGCATAGTTTAAGGAATGCAAAATTAATTGACACACCTATTTATGTGAATGATTAACTGGACCGAGAGCTCGAATTTAAATAGCATTACTTTTATGTTAAGACAGTTTAGCTATGTGTATGTGCACCAGTGAGAAAAGAAATATCAAAACAAGCCCGGGAGCATTTTGAAAGTAATCAGCCAAAGTAAGAGGAAATTAATTCTTTACTTTCCCATAGCAACACTGTCTCTATTCTTTATTTCTATTGCGAAATACACATTTTCAATTATGGCTTTGCACAATATTAAAGCTAAACATATAAAAGAGAATTGTTACGGTTTCTCAATAGTGTATGATAATGGGACACACATTATAGCCAAGTAAAATGTAAATAAAGGCATTTTTAAAGAAAGAATTGTTACTGAACCACTAATGAAAACATTTTTGTTCTCATTCTCATTAACAATAAATGAATAATTGAATGTTCTGGCTTGCCGTGGGGTGATAGAAACCAATAGTCTCATTTCTAAGACAGGATATTCTTTAAGATGAATTAAGGTGGTTGTATGGTGTAACATTAGACTTGAGTGTTCTAAATTAAGGAATTTATTTGGAATTGTTGACAGTTGGTAGTGTTTTCAGTTTATAGGGTGTGATTACTAAAGGAATTTTTTTACTCAGCCTGTTAAATATTTATTTAATTCTAACAACCAATTATTGGTAGAGTAAGTTCCTTCTTTTAGGTTAAAGCCTAGCCCCAACCAACCTGTTTGAGTGTTGGATAGAGTGGCGTGTTGGGTTTTTATTTCAGTCTGTGACCCCTCTAGAGAGCTGTTTCCTCACCTTTGGACCCTTTGACAGAAAACAGGAGGGATTGGCATTACCAGAACATTAAAAATACATCTTCTTTTATTGTTTGTTCTGGTCTGAACAGGAAGTGAGGGAAAATCCCACGGATGACAATAAAAACCTGGTAGAAGCTCCCCTGGCTGTTCCACTTTAGTACTTTAGGTAATTAACCCAGAACTATATGCAGAAACTCAGAAAACACTCAGAAGCCCCTATCTACACACTTGCTCTGGATCAATGACCTAAAGTACGAAAGTTGGAGGATACACATGACAGCCAAGCAACTAGCATTTTCAGGTTGGCAACCTCCTAGTTCCATATACTAGCTTCCCTTTTCACAGGACCAATCATGCGAGAAAAGCAATCATTGTTCTGTTTTTTCCATCTAACCATTGAAAATATTTGCCTATCATACTAATCCTTCTATTTCACAATTTAGTCAGTCACTAACTTGATTGTTGTACTAATGGTGAACCACTGAAAATTATACAGTTGCTAAGTCAGAATTCCCAATTCACATACTTGTTCTGGTTGGGGAACAGTAGCACTAGACTCCCTGTACTGTGCTGCATTGAAAAGAGTACCACAGAAGGCCTGTCAAGGTGAGGACTGTGTGCTCCAGGGAATGAGGATTCAGCTGATGCAAGCTTGAGAGGGGAGCCCCATGAGGGGCATGACCCTTGCCTGACCACTGTGGAATGAACCCTTGGACCCTTGGAACCCGCAACAGTATGTGAGTGTGGAGCCTCTTGGCCACTTGTATCATTACTGACTTTGCTGAATGTTGCTGGTGTTGCTGCTGTTGCTTCCACTTGGAGAGTTGGCCTAGAACTTTTGTAAATTTCCCTTGGATTATAAGTAGTCACTCTTGAGAGGGGTAGTGTTCTCCGATGGGAATTCACATTCCACTGTTGGCAGACTGTGCATTAATCTGGATATACACTTCTCTTTTTGTTCACACAGCAAAAAAATGGACAGAGGCATCCTCCTTGCTGTGACATTGTATTCTGACAGCGGGAATCTCTACTGTCAAAATACATTGATCAGTGGCTGCAGCCACTGATTGATTCAAGCTTCCCAGCGTAGCCGTTTTATAGAAGTTGATTATATGACGGACTTCTGTTGTGTAGGGAGGGCCATACACAGATGGAAATTTGGCTGATCCCCGCTGAACAGATGAATTTCAGTCGATCTTTACCCACCTTAGACCCACTCTGGCCAGTGGATTAGTTAGGTCCTCAGAATTGCAGTTAAGTTATATTGTTGTCCTTTATATTCAGTTTTTACTATGTTTGTTTCGAAGAATATTGCTGAGAATGCATTGTTATTGTTTCAATCTCTTAACCATTTTTTCTCTGTGGGGCTTGTCCTGGCCCTAAACCCCTTTGCATTGTTATTGGTGTGTCAGAGAGTTTTGGTCTCAGCTTTAGGCAGGGTCATCACTGTGAGCGGCCTGAGGACCTAACATCTCAGCAGCTCACTTAAGACCCAGTGCTAAAGTAATGAACAGGAACTGATGGTCTGTAGTCCTAATATATTTCCTGTCCAAGGGTGAGCATCACTCAGCAATGATCATCAGGGGAAAATAAAGGAAAAAATATATCCACATACCTACTACATGAATCTAGTTTTACGTAACAGTTGGTTTCTCATGTTTGGGGGAAATCGCTCTGTTTGTCAGTCTCCAATTTGTCCTCCATAGGAACATCATCTGGAGAATGCTAGATTCTCATTTTCCCATTAGGGGAAAACATTTTAATTTGGAAACTCCTCTTGCAACTGACTGAGCAACAGTGTAGATTCTTTCTTTTGTGCCCACACCGTTTCCTTTCTAGACTCAAGCATTATGTCTGAATTCCTATATCTGATTTTCTCCACTTTAAACAGTAAAGGACATGCATAGATGCATGCCCCCTTTCTTCCTTTTAAGGAAATGTTAATCTTTCATAAGTCATGTACTACCTGGTAAGTGCAGCAGTTAAGACACTCTGTTACTGAGCTGCAGAGTAACCACTCTGTCAAAAATGGTACTAGTCGATGAATACCTATTCCTAGCCCATGTGCAGGAAATTTTACCCTTTACAGGTATGTTTCTTGTTTCCCAGAATCATGTATTAAATATATATTCAGGTCGGCTGTAGTGTGGCTACCACACCCTTGACACATTTGTGGGTGTGAGTTGAAATAACAAATTTTCTTCCTTCTGGTCCTGGTGTCTTTGTATGCCTATTTGCATTAAAATATATCCTCACTCCTGTCTACTTTTACATAGGTGCTATAGATCACTTTATCCTTTCTTTTAAAAAGATATAAGATTACTATCCTTCTCTTTTACAGTTTAAGGTTTGTTTGCTCTCTCCGTTAAGATTTGTGCTGAATGGGCTGTTACATTCATGCATGTCTTTTGAGTCAAATAAGACTCAGCTTGTTAACAGGTTGAGCTTTTTATTTGGACAACCTTGTCTGTCCAACCTTTCTTTCCTTGAAGTCAATGGTTGGGTATCTTGGGCTTCGGCCTTTACTTCCAACTGATCCAACTGTTTTACTTTTGATAAATCTTTGGTTGTCCTCCACATTTTTAAAAACTTCACATGCTGTTCCAAGCGAGATCACGCTCCACATTCCAAAATTACATTTCAGGTGCTGGCTTGGCTCATCTCCACTAAAGCTGTAACAACTGTAACAGCAATAGGAATGCTGCACACCAAATGCAAAACAATGTTCTACATTTATTAAAATAGCTAGCAGGAACATGTTTTATTCTGACATGTTTCACACTAGGCACAGTGCTTTCTCAAAGTTTGTTGTTCCAACTGTTTTAATTTTGATGGACCATAGGTTGTCCAGGTTGATGTTTGGTACCCCTTCCTTGGTCATGGCAATTTCCATTTTTGCTTTGACCCTTCTTGTTCTAGCCTTAGTCCAAGCAGGGGTTTCTTAAGATACTCAATGTAGCAAGATTCAATGTCCATTGGGTCTCTCAGTGGCTACTGTCCACCCCTCATTTGTATTGATTTTGGATGCCACAAAGGCCTAGAATTAGGCCTAGAATGTTCCTCAATGAGCGATAAAGCAAATACGATTTTTGTACTTATCGTAAAATCATTTTCTTGGAGTCCATTGGAGGACACAGATCCTGTCCCTCTGGCCTTATGTACTGCTTGCTCATATCACTGGGGCATGATGATTGGAAACAAAAGAAAGAGAGGGCGCACCGACCTAGTGCATTACCACTGATGGTGTTTATTAAAGAGTAAAATAACAAATATTTTTATTATAGAAACAGGTCCAGAATAATTGAAATAAGATTCTGTAACCCCGAGCAGCCAGTAAAAAAACTTACTTACAGTCCATTGCACCCATAAAAACACTTTCATTTAACCTTATTATGTGACTCTAATTCATTTTAAAGAAGTGGCAAAATTTCATCATAATTCCCCAATTTTTCTTTGAAGTTTCGGCAAAGAGAAAACTTCTAGTTTCATGCATATCTACCTGAAAGATACAGTGGGGACAGAAAGTATTCAGACCCCCTTAAATTTTTCACTCTGTTATATTGCAGCTATTTGCTAAAATTATTTAAGTTCATTTTTTTCCTTATTAATGTACACACAGCACCCCATATTGACAGAAAAACACAGAGTTGTTGACATTTTTGCAAATTTATTTGAAAAAATAAAAATAAAAGCTGAAATATCACATGGTCCTAAGTATTCAGACCCTTTGCTGTGACACTCATATATTTAACTCAGGTGCTGTCCATTTCTTTTGATCATCCTTGAGATGGTTCCACACCTTCATTTGAGTACAGCTGTGTTTGATTATACTGATTGGACTTGATTAGGAAAGCCACACACCTGTCTGTATAAGACCTTACAGCTCACAGTGCATGTCAGAGCAAATGAGAATCATGAAGTCAAAGGAACTGCCTGAAGAGCTCAGAGACAGAATTGTGGCAAGGCACAGATCTGGCCAAGGTTACAAAAAAATTTTGCTGCACTTAAGGTTTCTAAGAGCACAGTGGCCTCCAAAATCCTTAAATGGAAGATGTTTGGGATGACCAGAACCCTTCCTAGAGCTGGCCGTCCGCCCAAATTGAGCTATCGGGGGAGAAGAGCCTTGGTGAGAGAGGTAAAGAAGAACCCAAAGATCACTGTGGCTGAGCTCCAGAGATGCAGTCGGGAGATGGGAGAAAGTTGTAGAAAGTCAACCATCACTGCAGCCCTCCACCAGTCGGGGCTTTATGGCAGAGTGGCCGGACAGAAGCCTCTCCTCAGTGCAAGACACATGAAAGTCCGCATGGAGTTTGCTAAAAAAACACCTGAAGGACTCCAAGATGGTGAGAAATAAGATTCTCTGGTCTGATGAGACCAAGATAGAACTTTTTGGTCCACTGCTCATCACCTGTCCAATACAGTCCCAACAGTGAAACATGGTGGTGGCAGCATCATGCTGTGTGGGTGTTTTTCTGTTTTTCAGCTGCAGGGACAGGGCGAGTGGTTGCAATTGAGGGAAAGATGAATGCGGCCAAGTACAGGGATATCCTGGACGAAAATCTTCTCCAGAGTGCTCAGGACCTCAGACTGGGCCGAAGGTTTACCTTTCAACAAGACAATGACCCTAAGCACACAGCTAAAATAACGAAGGAGTGGCTTCACAATAACTCTGTGACTGTTCTTGAATGGCCCAGCCAGAGCCCTGACTTAAACCCAATTGAGCATCTCTGGAGAGACCTAAAAATGGCTGTCCACCAACGTTTACCATCCAACCTGACAGAACTGGAGAGGATCTGCAAGAAGGAATGGCAGAGGATCCCCAAATCCAGGTGTGAAAAACTTGTTGCATCTTTCCCAAAAAGATTCATGGCTGTATTAGATCAAAAGGGTGCTTCTACTAAATACTGAGCAAAGGGTCTGAATAGTTAGGACCATGTGATATTTCAGTTTTTCTTTTTTAATAAAGCTGCAAAAATGTCAACAATTCTGTGTTTTTCTGTCAATATGGGGTGCTGTGTGTACATTAATGAGGAAAAAAAAAGAACTTAAATGATTTTAGCAAATGGCTGCAAAATAAGAAAGAGTGAAAAATTTAAGGGGGTCTGAATACTTTCCATCCCCATTGTACACTTTTAGAACTGTATATTTTAGCCATCATCAAAAACAGAAAATTATTATTGTGAGAGTTGGTGTCATTTGGGCATTTTGGAGTCAGAAAATATACTTTTAATGTATGACGCTAGCAGTTACTGTAGTTGTAGCTTACATTCGCATATTTGGGTTACCTAATTAAGAACATATTTCAAAGTGAAACCACACAAGAAACAATACGCAAAATGGTATCATTGAGCTAAATGTAAAAGAAAAAAAAAACAGCTGCTACACAATAAAAGCTTAAAAATCACTGTGCATAAGGTGAGGTTTAAATACTTGAAAGTTTTTTTCCTTATCTGTAATTTACTTTAAATACATTTATCTATTCAATCATCCACACCAAATTATTTCCTCCCCATTACAGCAGAAAATTGATACCATTCAATCCCGATTTTGTCATTGAGAGATCATAAACCAGTTTGACATTTTTTCTCTGCTCTACCATTGCACTTCTGTATAAAGTGTAATCACACCATGTATCAAATCAGTGCTAGAGTGCCATAAAAATATATTCTGTGGAATAAAATCAATTCATCTCAATCACTAAGCGTTCTCATGGAAAAAAGAAATCATATAAATTTAAAGGGGCCTATAAATGTAGCAGTTCATGTAAACCACAGAGTAATTTGGAACTGCTATCTAGTGAATACAACTTATCTGATCATTGAGTATCTTCAATGTTTTGGCCCTTATTTAATAACGCAAAAAGCAATATATACAGTATTTCGCCTCATTGCAACCAGGTGTCATCTTGCATTATACTGACTGCACTAAACTTCTGAAAGCTGAAATCTAATTAGCTACTATATATGTATTTGTTTTTTTGCACACACAGCATTCAATTAAATAAACACTTGCATTTTTTAATAATCATGGAAAAAAATTGCTGGCCATATAAAGATGGCAAACAGAAAAAAAATGTGTATATTTAATTAATACACTATAAAAGCATTTTTTTAATTTAAAACAAAATGTGGCTGTATAAAAGGAAACCTGTCAAAATAAAAATATTGCCACTGCTAACTTGTTTTGAAGGGTGTCAGTTCCAGGGTTATATCCTTACCTTTTACTGAGCCAGAGCAAGTACACAGCTAGAGAAGTTGAGACTCCTGACCTGCATAATTGTTCCAAATCAGCCAAGCAGTGAAGCAAAGATATGGATCACACCCTGGACTTTACACCTTTAAAACTAAATTCCAAGCAGCTATAAAAAACACAAATTACTGCAGCTCCGCATTTATTAATACATGCCTATCTGTAATTTTCTTTATTGAAAACAGTGTAGATACCCGAATTTGACTTAATATCAGCTTCTTGTAAAACAGAGCCTAGACTGGGAGAGGAAGAACTAGCACAAATAGCCAGTCAGTTGTACTGTAGAGCTAAGTTAATGAGCAACTCAGGAGCATGTTGTTAGGAGGAAAAAGCAGAGTGACAGAGAAAGGAGCTCATCAGTCTGCTGCTTCTCCTTTCACTGCTCAGTCACAGAATAGGATGTAAGATCTGAAAGTGTTACCTAAGGCAGCCCTCAAATTTCCCACTCACCTACTCACATTTGGAAAATGAGGGCTGGCGAGCGTGGGCTACCTGTGAGTGCTGGGGGCGAGCACTACCAGCAAATGGGGTTGAATGGGAGCTGTTCTCCCAGCAATTGCCCCAGGGAAGAGAGAGGAAAGCAGAGCGCAGAGGAACATCACTGTAACAGCTTTTATTAGAATTGACGAATGTTTCCTGCACTCGCTGTCACACTAGGGATGAGCCCGATCTTCGAGTTGAACGTAAGTTCGACTCGAACAGCGGGTGTTCGCCGAATAGCGAACAATTTGGGGTGTTCGCGGCAAATTCGAAAGCTGCGGAACACCGTTTAAACGTCTATAGGAAAAATCAAAAGTGCTCATTTTAAAGGCTTATGTGCATGGTATTGTCATAAAAAGTGTTTGGGGACCTGGGTGCTGCCCCAGGGGACATGTATCAATGCAAAAAAAGTTTTCAAAATGGACGTTTTTTCGGGAGCAGTGATTTTAATAATGCTTAGAGTGAAACAATAAAAGTGAAATTTTCCCTTAAATTTCGTACCTGGGGGGTGCCTGTAGTATGCCCGTAAAGTGGCGCATTTTCCCCATGTTTAGAACAGTCCCTGCACAAAATGACATTTCTAAAGGAAAAAAAGTCATTTAAAACTACTCGCGACTGAAATGAATTGTCGGGTCTCAGATAAAAATAATTGAAAAAAATGGCATGGGATTCCCCCCAGTCCATTACCAGGCCCTTTAGGTCTGGCATGAATATTAAGGGGGACCCCGAACCAAAATTTAAAAAAAAAATTGCGTGGGGTCCCCCCAAATTCCATACCAGGCCCTTCAGGTCTGATATGGATATTAAGGGGAACCCTGTGCCAATTTTTTTTTTAAATGGCGTAGGGGTCCCCCTCAAAATACATACCAGACCCTTCAGGTCTGGTGTGGTATTTAAGGGGAACCCCGCACCAAAATTAAAAAAAAATGGCGTGGGGGTCCCCCCAAAAATCAAAAATCAATTTTTGCATTGATACATGTCCCCTGGGGCAGGATCCAGGTACCCAAACACTTTTTATGATAATAACTTGCATATTAACCCTTAAAATTAGCACTTATGATTTGTTACGTTCGTGTCCCATAGACTTTAACGGTGTTCGCGTGTTCGAACAAATTTTTTGCCTGTTCACATGTTTTGCTGCGAACCGAACCGGGGGTGTTCGGCTTATCCCTATGTCACACACAGCCCCGCATCCTAGCCCAAGTACTTTGATAAACAGATCACCCGTCCAATGCTGGGATGTGTAACGTGTATCAAAGTACCTGGGCCAGGAGGTGAGGCTTTGTGTGACGGCGAGCAGAGGGAACACATGGCAATTCAAATGAAAGCTGTTACAGTGATGTTCCTCGGCACTCTGATGATTTGGCTGGCAATCCTCTTCCTCTCCTCTCTCTTCCCCTGTACAGGTAGGCTGCATTGATGGACACAGGTAGACTGCATTGATGGGCACAGGTAGGTTGCATTGATGGGCACAGGTAGGCTGCATCGATGGACACTGGTAGGCTGCATTGATGGATACTGGTAGGCTGCATTGTTGGGCACAGGTAGGCTGCATTGGTGGGCACAGTTAGGCTGCATTGATGGACACAGGTAGGTTGCATTGTTGGGCACAGGTAGGCTGCATTGTTGAACACAGGTGAAGCGTCATTAATGGGCACAAGTAGGCTGCATTGATGGACACAGGTAGGCTGCATTGATGGACACAGCTAGGCTGCATTGATGGATACTGGTAGGCTGCATTGATGGATACTGGTAGGCTGCATTGTTGGGCACTGGTAGGCTGCATTGTTGGGCGCAGGTAGGCTGCATTGTTGGGCACAGGTAAGCTGCATTGATGGGCACAGGTAGGCTGCATTGATGGACACAGAACAAAGAAAAATATCCACCCTCAATGGGACTTATGGTAAAAAATAGTGTATTTTATTGATATACAATAAAAAGACATATTTTTATTGTATATCAATAAAATACACTATTTTTTACCATAAAGAGTTGGTGGTCTGTCAAAGTCCCATTGAGGGGGGATATTTTTCTTTGTTCCTTGATAATACAGATGGGACCACCACACTCTACATTTGACATGATGGAGGTCTCTTTTTTCTTCATTGATGGACACAGGTAGGCTGCATTGCTGGATACTGGTATTCTGCATTGTTGGACACAGGTAGGCTGCATTGTTGGACACAGGTAGGCTGCATTGTAGGGCACAGGTAGGCTGCGCTGATGTACACGGGTAGGCTGCATTGATGGACACAGTTGAAGCGACATTGATGGACACAGGTAGGCTGCCTTGTTAGGCACAAGTGAGGCTGCATTAATGAGCACAGGTGAGACTGCACTGATGGGCACTGATAAAGTTGTTGTTAATATTTATTTTTATAACCTAATTCTGCATAAAACAGTTAAGTGTCATTTCATGAGATAATTGATGAGGGTGTGTTTAGGGGCGGAATTAGGGGCAGGGCAGGGTAGGGGTTGGGTGGGGCAACTGGAGGCGAGTAGCTCAGGACTTGAAATTTTGGGCCCTGATCTAAGGTATACCTATCATTGCCCTAAAATGATAAAGGCACTATAGCGATGCAGAAATTGTACTACAGCACTCAGCAGAGGACACACCCAGAAGTGTTGAACAGTAGTAGCACCCACACACTTCAAAAGAGTAAATTTTTTTTTTTTCCCTGCCTTCTGGATCGTTAACTAAAAGCCTTTTGTACAGGGTTTAGCAGCTTTAGCTATTTATTCATTTGTAGAGACAGAGGCTTTTTAATGGCAGCAGAGAAAAATTAGGTCTTCTGTCTTGTCAGTCAAGGTTGTACTGTGTGGCAGGGCTGTGTAAGTATTAGGACTGGACAGACAGAAATATAAATCCTTGTTTAGGTAAAACAGCTCATATATACATCATATATACATATATATATATATATATATAGATAGATAGATAGATAGATAGATAGATAGATAGATAGATAGATAGATAGATAGATAGATAGATAGATAGATAGATAGATAGATAGATAGATAGATAGAGAGAGAGAGAAAGAGAGAGAGAGAGAGAGAGAGAGAGAGAGAGATAGATAGATAGATAGATAGATAGATAGATAGATAGATAGATAGATAGATAGATAGATAGATAGATAGATAGATAGATAGATAGATAGATAGATAGATAGATAGATAGATCTATATATATATATATATATGAAGGCCAGTATGGTAGCCTGAATGTATGGGAGAGGCCCGGGGGGGTATTTAAGCAGACCACTCGCCCGTGCTCTTTGTTGGTCCAGTGCGCGATTCGTTACCAGGCTGACTCTTCCCAGCTCACACGTGTTCGTGAGTCTGTTGTTCCCGAATTTAGTGTGTTTAGCACACCGATTCGTATCGGTTCCTGTCATACCCTACAAATGGTTCGTTGTTCATATAATTTACCCTACTAACCGATTCGTATCACATCTCATTTCATACGCATCACAGTCTGATTCAAACCTAGTCGTGTCGGCAGCACAACGATTTGCACTGGATGCATTTCACACACTGATTTGTATCTGTTCCTGTCATACCCTACAAACAGTTTGTTGTTCATATCATTTACCTTACTAACCAATTCGTATCACATCTCATTCCATAGGCATTACAGTCTGATTATAACCTAGTCGCGTTGGAGGCACAATAGTTCTCATCAATTACATTTCACGCAGAGTTGTATCGGTTCATGTCACTTACTTTACTACCGATTCGTATCGGATTTATTGCATACCTACCACAGTCCGATTCAAATCTAGTCGCATCGGCGGCACGATTCATATCGGATGCATTTCTTATACTCTCAAACACAGCTGCAACCAGTCAGGGTCACAGTTCATTCCTGCACATTTAATTTTCTGCTATCCTTTTCCTTTTTTACCTATCAGTAGGTTACCTTTCTTGCAATCGTTGCAAGCAAGCCTCTAACAGCACAGACTCTAGCAATCGTTGCAAGCATATTTCCAGCACAAACTTCCTGCAATTATTGCAGGCACATAGAGAAATACAACTTCTTACAGTCACTATAAGCACGTCTTCAGTGACTGCTCTCTTGCAATCATTACAAGCTCACATCCAGCACAACTATTTGCAATCGTTGCAAGAAGGCATACTAACACAACTTCTTGCAATCATTGCAAGCACGCATACAAGCATAACTTGCATCTCAGCATAACTTCTTGCAATCGTTGCAAGCATGCATCTCAGCATAGACTTCTTGCAATCGTTGAAAGCACATTCTCAGTGACACACAAACAGCCACACTTAACCGCCACTTTTTTAGTGGCGCTTAATCGGCCACTCATCTCCAGTGGCTTTTTCAAAAGAGCGACTCGTTTTCTGTCTGTCATTTCTCCCATAGGTCAGTCGAGTTCAGGTTCCTTTCTGCACCAAGTTGGACATTATTTACCAGTTAAAAAAAAACAAAAAACATAGGGATCGCATCTTCACCAGGGCCAGTCGCATAACAGGGGTGGAACAGCTCCAGGTTAAAAAAAAAAGAGAAAAAAAAGGGGAAAAAAAATATTGCACTTATGTCCCCCCTACTGCAGGTGTTTTCGGTCAACCGAGTTTCGTTCCTAATCAGGATCTTGCTACTAAGGCATCAGTTAGGTGTGTAGTTCACAGGTTCCTATATCACATTATCCTGCAGCACTCTTTCACTAAGCTGTTACATCACATACATAATTTTGGGTGCTCATTGGGCGTTAGTTACTGTCACATATGTCTCTGCATTACACTCTGTTTTCGAAGGACAGCCCTTCACCTCACAGACAAGGTCGCTAAATGTTGTGCTTGCTGACAGTGCAAGCCTAAGCAGACAGAGCATGCGTCACCAACTACAGACCGCAACATTCCTACGTAGACCTACCAAACTTCAGCTTCTTGCCCCAGTATGCCCTGGGTTCTGGTCCACAGGTTTGTGTTTAGCACAGACAGGCACCGGAGCTATCGGTTACCTGGCCAGTCACCCCCTGGATCACCTCGGTTGCCACGCACTCTTTTGAGTTTTCTAAATTTTCACTCAAAAGGGTTCTACACAATAGAACCAAGTCGACTCCTATCTGTGCCTGTCATTTCCTTTCCTGTATTTCACTTTTTCCTTCTTGTCTGAATTTTCTGTATCCCACTCCGCTCACTATCCTACTGCTATGACTCCTTATAACACATGCACCCCCTTGTTTTGTCTTATAACTGTAGCCATGTTGCTGGCGGTCAGCGAGGACGTCACACCCACCCCTCTGTCACCCCCCGCAGGCTCAGAGAGCGGCAATGTGTAGTCCCTGAGGATGGATCATCCCCAAGCTCATAGCTGAGCTGAGACACAGGGGCATTCCCTACCCCGCTACGGCCAGGAAGGCAGAGCTTTTTCAGGCCCCTCTTCCTGCCGCCAGCTGCATCTGGACCCAGCACCCAGCAGGCATCCCTGCAATCTATCTCTAATGCCGCGTACACACGAGCGGACTTTACGGCAGACTTTGCCCGGCTGACTTTTCAACAGACTTTACGACGGACTTTCTGAATGAACGGACTTACCTACACACAATCAACCAAAGTCCATTGAATTTATATGTGATGACGTACGACCGGACTAAAATAAGGAAGTTCATAGCCAGTAGCCAATAGCTGCCCTAGCGTGGCTTTTTGTCCGTCGAACTAGCATACAGACGAGCAGACTTTTCGACTGGACTTGAGTCCGTCGGATAGATTTGAAACATGTTTCAAATCTAAGTCCGTCCAACTTTTGAGAAAACAAAGTCCGCTGGAGCCCACACAAGATCGAATTGTCAGATGAAATCCCATCCGCCGGGCAAAGTCTGCCGTAAAGTCCACTCGTGTGTACACGGCATAAGACTTAAGATACAAGTATAGAGGATAGTCCTTTTACGACTACCATCAATCGTTTTCAGCCAAAGCAGCAGCCAGGCTTGCCCAGTTCCAGACCAAGACAGACTGGAGTGTCACCGACACAATACTGTTTTGTCGCCACTTTGCCAGTCTACGCTCTCCACTCTGTGTGATCTGCCAGTCTTCTACTCACACAGCAAACTGGTGCTCCGAGGCAGCCACAAGGTGCCCCTTCAATTCCCCTTCCACCTCCAGTATCCGTCAGGGCCTCCCAGCCCCCACACAACAGCAGCAGGTGGACAAATTGGGACAGCCAGTCTTATCAGTGGGGGGCGCTACCATATGTAACAAATTCAACTATGGCGTATGCTCCTACAACCAGTGCTGGCTACTGCATATTTGTACGTCATGCCATAGGGCACACTCGAAGGTCACATGTCACTTAAAACAGATAAACAAGTCCTGACTAAGCCGGGTGGATGCCCTTTGGTTGGGGTTCTACCTCTCCGCACACCTCACCACTTCACTGGCCAAATTCCTGGTACACGGCTTCATGGCAGGATTCCACACCGGCCTCGTCACTTTACTCCACTCCACTCATGAATGCAAGAACCTCCAGTCAGCGGCTATCGGCAAACAGGCCATAGACACTCTGCTACAGGCTGAACAAGACAGAGGGTTAATCATCGGCAATTTCTCACAGTCACCTTTTCAGACCTGGAAAGTTGGCTATATTGGGCTTGTCAAGGGCAAGTTCTCCAATAAACTTTGCTTAGTGCATGATCTGTCTGCGCCTCATTCTTCTCATATTCCAAGTCTGAATTCCCTGATTCTCCCTCAAGTACACGTCAGTCGACTTGGCAATCCAGGCCATCATTTAAATAGGTACTGGCGCCTGGCTGTCTAAAGCAGACATCTCAGATACTTGCAAACCCCTGCCTATCAAGCCACCCCTCAGTGGCACGGCAATAAATGGAGGGATTCCTATTACTTTGCCACCAAGTTGACATTCGGGTCCAAAAGCAGCCATGGCTGTTCGACATTTTCGCTCAGTCCCTTACATGGATCCTATTGCACCAGGCCCAATATCAGATGGTCATCCATTATCTCGATGATTTTCTGCTAATCGACCAGCCAGACATATCCCTGGTAGACCTAGACAGGTTGAGATTGGTGTTTACAAACCTCAATGTGCCATAAAGTGGATACTCATACAATGCAGTTCAGCCTGCCTTTTGACATACTTGCCAGTATTAGGTCAGTCATCCATGACTCTACCCTTTTGCAAGGGTGTACTAAGAGACAGCTACAGTCCTCGTTAGGGATGCTCAATTTTGCTATGAGAATTATTTCTCAGGGGCGGTCTTTCATCTCACAGCTCTTCCTTTTCTTGCTCAAGTGAAAGACTCTGATCAAATTCTCAAATTAGACCTGGCAGCAATAGCGCACTTAGCAATGTGGGATGAGCTCCTTACCAACTGGAAAGGCATATCGATGTTTATCCCATCAGCTTGGTCACCACAGGTAGTCACAGATGCTGCAGCCTCCACAGGCTTTGCTGCAATTTTTGGCCATCACTGGTTTGCTAGACCTTGGCCTCTAGAAATCCTCCTAATCCCTGGTTTCACTCAGTCTTCATCATTGTTCGAACTATATCCCATTGTGGCAGCTGCCCAGGTCTGGGGCCACATGTGGACAGGACAAACAGTGCTCTTCACTACAGACAATCAGGCTACGACTATAAAGGTACCTGGAGCTGAATCAACGACTACTCCTATTGCACTTGGTGACAGCTAACAATGGAATGAAGCCACACCTTGCCAACACAACCCAACTCATTAACCACTCGTTGTCCTGCAACACACTAAAGGCCTATCGCACTGCTTGGGACACGTACTAAAGGTTTCTAGCCTCATGCCCCGGAGCAACAACAAGTGACATTAGGCACATCCCAAACTTCGTATCGTATTGCCACGCAAAGCTGGCTCTGTCTCATAACACTATCAAGCTATACCTAGCCGGCATCCAGCAATTCCTGTCCTTACGGGACCCCGGAAAGCCATCTGTATTCACGGCCCATACAGTGAGATCCCTCCTACATGGCATTCAGAAACATCTGCCCATAGCCGATGGCAAATGCTTGCCCATCACAAGTGCCAACTTTAGGGACATGTCTGAAATCCTTGCACATTCCCCATTCAGGGTTTTGCCCAGTTTTGTCATCCAAGCGGCCATCTACCTGGGCTTCTATGGTTTCTACAGCCTAGCGTATTCACCTTTAGTGGCACTGGCAGCCAGAGACTGTACAGACACCACATGGCTTGCTTTCAAAACCATCTTACAGTCTACATCAGCCTCATGCAGACTAACAACCCCTGGTGCCCGTATCGGTACTCGACGACTACTGTCTCACCTACCTAGCCAATCAGACTCTAGCCCGTTGCTGACTTTTCTGACCAGCCCCCTGAGTGGCAGCCAATTCATCAGGCACGTTAGGATCCTACTAGTCAACCTGGGCCTTGCCCCTGGTCAGTAATCTGGACGTTCCTTCCGAAATGGTGCAGCCTGAGCTGCATGTCAGCACGTAGTACCAGACCATGTGCTCAAGAAATTAGGCAGAGGGAAATACACCTGCTTCACTAGATACATTCCAAATCCTCAGGTGGAAATAGCACTAACCTTTACCAAGCTTGCTAAGTGATGACGGAATCAATAAAGAATTACTTCCCTATCTGGGTATTTTTGTCCCATACCGACCAGACAACCAAGGCACACTTCAGGTCTATGTTATGTTGTAAGTCTTGTCGCGTGTTTATGTGATCCATATTTGTCTTGGTCATAGGGCCATGACCATAAATAAGAAGGCCAGTATGGTGGCCTGAATTTATGGGAGGAGCCCAGAGGGTATTTAAGCAGACCACTCGCCCATGCTCTTTGTCAGTTCCAGTGCGCGATACCCTCCCACGTGTCCCACTTCTCAGCACATATTCTCCACAATCATCCATTACTTATCTTGGGTATGCCCCCTTTTCTTGGCCCACCGACCAGACACCCAAGACACACCTCAGGTCTATGTTATGTTGTAAGTCTTGCCGCGTGTTTATGTGATCCACATTTGTCTCGGTCATAGGGCCACAACTATATATATATATATATATATGCACTAACCAGCTACTTTATTAAGTACACCTTTCTAGTACTGGGTTGGACCCCTTTTGCCTTCAGAACTGCCTTAATTCTTTGTGGCATAGATTCAACACATTTTGGAAACATTCCTCAGAGATTTTGGTCCATATTAACATGATAGCATCACGCAGTTGCTTCAGATTTGTCGGCTGCACACCCATGATGCAAATCTCCCGTTCCACCACATCCCAAAGGTGCTCTATTGGATTGAGATCTGGTGATTGTGGAGGCCATTGGAGTACAGTGAACTCATTGCCATGTTCAAGATACCAGTTTAAAATTATTTGAGCTTTGTGACACGGTGCATTATTCTGCTGGGACTAGCTATCAGAAGATGGGTATACCGTAGTCATAAAGGGATGGACATGGTCAGCAACAATACTCAGGTAGGCCGTGGCATTTAAAAGATGCTCAATTGGTACTAAGGGGCCCAAAGTGTGCCAAGAAAATATCCCCCACACCATTATACCACCATCACCACCAGCCTGAACCGTTGTTGCAAGGCAGGATGGATCCATGCTTTCATGTTGTTTGTGCCAAATTCTGACCCTACCATCTGAATGTCGCAGCTGAAATCAAAACTCATCAGACCAGGCAACTTTTTTTAATCTTCTATGGTCCAATCTTGGTGAGCCTGTGTGAATTGTAGCCTCAGTTTCCTGTTCTAAGCTGACAGGAGTGGCACCCAGTGTGGTCTTCTGCTGCTGTAGCCCATCTTCTTCAAGGTTTGATGTGTTGTGCATTCAGAGATGGTAATCTGCATACCTTGATTGTAACGAGTGGTTATTTGAGTTATTGTCGCCTTTCTATCACTTCGATACAGTCTGCCCATTCTCCTCTGACCTCTGACATCAACAAGGCATTTTTGTCCACACAACTGCCGCTTACTGGATATTTTCTCTTTTTCGGACCATTCTTTGTAAACCCTAGAAATGGTTAAGCCTGAAAATCCCAGTAGATCAGCAGTTTTTAAACTATTCAGACCAGCCTGTCTGGCACCAACAACCAGGCCACATTCAAAGTCATTTAAATCCTTTTTCTTCCTCATTCTGATGCTCGGTTTGAACTTCAACAAGTTGTCTTCACCACGTCTAGATGCCTAGATGCCGTAAGATTTCATTCTTACCACGACACACCAACGTGAGAAATACACTAAGACCTGGGGACTTTGGAATGTTTTTGTTCCCTTTGATGAGGGGAAGGCCCTCTTCGGATCATAGGTATGTTAAAAGATGTAGTAGGTAGCTACCTGCCTCTGTTGTGCTGGACCATCGTCATTTCACCCCTCATCTTCCTACCCCCTCTCTTTAGTCACTACGGTGACAATTGTCATTAATAAACACGTCAATTTGCAATATTATTTTACTGGTGCCCACTTACGTTTACTGTATAAATGTCCTTTACATACCTGCCGAGCTGAGCTATGTGATTGAAGTCTCATTTACCTTTATGTTATTGCTGTGATGATTGGGGTTTGCCCTTTATTGGAGTTCAATATAAATTATATTTGAAAAAAAAAAAAATAATTACACTCAGCTTAGCAAATACTACTTTATACACAGTATGTTCTTTTTCAAATACCACTTTATGCATTGACATACCTCCTTAGATCCAGTCTGTCTAGACAGTGTGATCACCTGTTGACTTGCACAATCCACAGACAGCTTAACTCTTCAAAGAAGTTGAATGCAGTGCAATTTTACTTTAGCTAATTGCAGTACAGAAGATGTTTTTCCAGTTTTTTGAAAAGTAAGAATGTAATGACTTCCCTAAGCCCAGTCTCTGTGTACAACTAACGCTGACTGAGGGAACTTGGAAGAAGTAGGAAGGGAGAGTCTAGCTTGGACTAACTTAATAGCTCTAAACAGAAGGGGAAGACAGAGGAAAATATCAAAATCACAGTAGTAAACAAGTTGTAGCAGCCAGGAACTGCCACTAGATGTCAGTATACCACTATAAACTATAAACATGATAACCTCATGCAGTACAATGCACGAAATTAAAAATACATGAAAGTGGGGCAGAACCAGGGCTGGTTCTGGACTATTTTGGCAAGACCAGCTACTTGCACCCCCCCCCCCCCAAAAAAAAGTAAGGAGTTGCAGAGTTGAGGAGTGTGATATGCACAGGGTTGAAGAGTCCACTAAGCACAGAGTGCAGGGTTCAGGGGGGTAACTGCATACACAGTACAGGGTTAAGAATTGTGCTAGGTACAGAGTGCAGGGTTCAGAATTATGCTATGTACAGAGTGCAGGGTTAAGGAGTATGCTATTTGCAGAGCCCAGAAGTATGTTACAATTAGAGTGCAGGTTCAGGAGTGTGCTACAAACAAAGTGCAGTTTCAGGATTGTGCTGCGTACAGAGTGCAGGGTTCAGGATTGTGCTACGTACAAAGTGCAGGGTTCAGGATTGTGCTACATACAGAGTGCAGGTTCAGGAGTGCATTACATTAGAGTGCAATGTTGAGGATTGTGCTATATACAGAGTGCAGGAGTGCATATCTCACAGCCCCCCCAGTACAGAGCTTTCCCCCCATATTTCTCTCCTCCCTGACTGGTGCAGAGTGCCTCTCTCCTCCTTTTCCAGTACAGACCTCTCCTCCCTGTCTAGTACACAGCACTCCTCTGCCCCACAGAAAACAATGGACTGTAACTTACAGGATGTCAGGCTGCTGGTGCAGGCTTCTAGTGATGCTGCAGGCTTGAGGATAGAGCTGTGTGCCCTGTCCCGCACCATCCTCTGTTGAATATACAGGGAGAGCAAGGACTGTTTTCAGTGTGCCATCAGGATAGCTGTCACTTATAAACACAGAAACCGGACAGTGCAAAGGGGCCAGCACCAAGGTTCAGGCTAAAAAAAGAAAAAAAAAACAACTTTATTAGTGCATTAAAAAACTTGTAGCTGCCCCCTACAGGAGGGCTGGTTGTACCCTCTTATCGGTGTCCCTGGGTGCTGCTACCTCCTCCTCCTCTGCTCCTCTCACCAGCAGTCCCCCGCTTTCTATTTGACACATTTGCAGCCTCTCATGGGGCCCACTACTGACCCCGGGCCCTCGGGCAGTGCCCCCCGGCTGCTGTAAGTGAGTGGGCAGGGCGGGTCTCGGGAAGCTCTGTGAGTGGGCGTTGCAGGATCCAGGCTGTGCTGTGTGTGGGTGGAAGCTGGGTTTGGGCAGTACATTACGGTAGCGAGGCGCTGTCAGGTGTTACAGTGAAGAGATGTGAAAGCAGGGAGTTTAGCGGGACACATCAGGGGATTGGTGGCATCTGCAAAGGGGCTCACAGTGACCGGGAGAGGAGAACCAAGCTCACACAGGTCAATACACATCTGGGGCGGAGAGTATGGAGACCAGAGGCCGTGGCTGTGCCCTAGGTGGCTACATAGTTCACCTAGCAGGAGCGCCAGCCCTGAGCAGAACAATTTAATGAAAATCTGTGTCAGTCTGTACAGTGTACAATAAAGTCCTCCTTCAACTCTGTGATATACAGTACATGACATATGTACATGACAGTACGTGACATTTCCATAGACAAATTCTCTGATGGGCTCCAGAAATGTATGTTGGGACCAAGAGCTGGCATTATTTATTGTTGGTATACAGACTGACTTTTAGCTGGTCTAGGTAGTTGATGCAAGGCTAGCATTCCTTGGAAGCACAGTGATATTCTGGTACCTGTAGTAAGATGATCCAGTACCCCTCAGCGTGACAAAACTTCACAGTCCACCTGTGTGTGGGATTCTCCAATTACCAGTATACTATTCTGGGATTTGGCCCAAAACCTTACCACCAGAGAGAGATCAAACATGCAATTCAATCTAAATATTAGCACAAGCAATGTGATCGGGCAGTCTTTGACCATACTTTAGTTCTGAGATGCTTGTTGGAAAATGCAGGTCAAGAAAACTTAAGCTTTTCTATGTCCAGACCAATATGTTTAAAGAAAATGTTCTCATGAAGCAGCATTTCCTTTGTTTTCCTATTGATAAGATCTCCCTAGACAGGGCAATATTCCTTGTAGACAATCACAAAAACGTCTTTCATTTCTCAGTATATTCCCCAAAACATGTGAAGCTGGTTTCCTGCACATGTCTGGTTGTTCCCTTCAATCTGAAAATAGATTCCTCGCACAAAAAGGAAGTGTAGAAATGCAACATTTTTTTCTGATGCCAACCACATATCTGCGCATTAAGACAAAGATTTGAGTTATATCTCAAGTCAAGCACAGGAAATTTGACTTAAATTATAGTTATTTGTGCATAAATAAAACCTATACGACTATTCAGAGCACATGATATGCATTGTGGTAGATGCTGTGAAAATAAATCTGCAAAATAATGGTAGGAAATGGGTAAGCGTTAAGAGCATTGATATACTTTTACACAGTGTATAAATGGGCATCTAGTGTATGTTTAGAGGTATTATATGATATACAAGCACACATTGCTGGCAATCTCTGATAAGAGAGAGTTTTTTGTATAGGTGCGTATGACCATTAAGCTAACAATAGGGATTATTCAATAATAAATCTGTTTAAACTTGTGTATAAAAAAGCATAGCATACTGTACATCATTTTTTAAAGCTGCATACAGATAAAGCAAAAGAAATATCTGTATTAATGTTGAAAATAGGAATAAAAATATAAAAAAGAGACATATAAATATTAGTAGTTGATATATTTTTTGTGTAAATATTAAAACCTTTTTTGTTTGTTTTGCATATATTGGGAAAATCTGGGTGTCAGTGGGAGAGAAAGTTGGGAAAATCAGTTTGATCACAACAGCGACACAGCAGAAGTCACTTTTATTACAACAATACAAAAATACTGTATGTTTTAGTCATGGGGAAAAGGGTTAAACCTCTGTCCATTTTATTACTGCTCTCCCACTGGGGAGATTTCTCATTACTTCCTGTGCCAGTAGCAGGTGTCTCCAGAACAGGAAATAAAGGAAAATGTCTATGAAAGTGACAGAATAAAAAAAAACTTTTAGAGGTTATAATTCATATACTATTGAAGTCTAGAGAAGATAGTTTTGGCTGGAGTTGCTAGAACTGGAACTCATACATATGAACTGGTGGTTGGTATATGAACACAACACAATCATTCTTAATGATCTAAGCATAAAGTATACTGTATATCCACTCTTGTATTGTCAGCTACATTACAAGAAAGGATATACAACAATCATATCATACCTATGGGACTGTCATGCTTACCCCAAATACAGGTGGTCAGACACTATAGCTAGCTAATGTGTTCTTCACCTATTGCAGCCCCCTTTCCCATAAGGCAAGCAGGTTTACCAGTACTCAGTTGACCTTAGGACTTATACACACTGCTGTAGTGCCTGGCCAACATACCAGGGCATGTGTGCACTGAGCAAAGCAAACAGGTACTTGCGGTTGGCAGACAGGCAGAGGGATTCAATGACAGTCCAGGTAAAATGCAGGCAACATTCAGAGAATAGTCAGTTATCCAATCCAAGGTCATACACAGGGAAATTCAATCTAGCATAACAGGGTAGACAAACAGTCAGCTTCATCAGGTATTACACACTCTATCAGAAGCATGAGACTGAAGGCTTGGCTGGCTTATGACAGGTTTGGTCTCCACCCAGAGTCTGGCCACAATCAATCACCTTGCAGGTGGACAGACAGACAAGGGGAATGCCACAGCCAAAACCAGGATGCTATGACGCAGCAGGAGTGCACACGCTCTGACAGGAACTCATACAAATGTTTTGATTTATTCTTGTAATACAGGGGAAACCACCCATTTAATGAAGTGGGTACAGTAAGCAGATCTTTTTTTAGAAATATATATAAGATTTAAATAATATTTTTTTCATTTTTCACCTTTACAGAAGCCACACACACTTGAGTCAGCTACATGCAAGTAGTGTTTTTAGGATGTACAATAAAGGGTATTACTAGTGTTTGAAAGGATCTAAAGGACTCGTTGGAGCCCTTCGGGCTGCAAAGTTGGTATACACTATGTGATTCAAGGCAGATGGTGGCATGGCTAAATATAATTGTAGTTAATGAGGATAAAGTTGTCTAAAGTCTGAGAGTCTAAAGCCTGCCATACATGGGTCAATGTTGGGCCAATTCATGATGACTTGCCCAAAATTTGAGCTGTGAGTGACCATGTCAACAATGCCTGACTGGATAGCTTCAACTGAAAAATTTAGGAAGCCATGTAGGAAAGTGTCAGCCAAAACAATGATTGCATCCAATCAGATGAAATCACTGTTCAGCCTTAGGTGCCGCCTGTCTGAATACAATATTTGGCAGGGGAGTATGGATGGAGGAGACCTATTTGATTTGTTTCCTTCAGCCCATGAGCCAAATTCTAACAGAGATCATGAAAGAACTCCAGAATCTTCTGCATAAAAACGAAAGTGAAGTATTCCCAGAACCAGCTCTCCTAGCATATTGACAACCACTCAATCTGTGACAGCTTATTGTGAGAAGTTCCCTTGACAGAAAACCTGAATATGTATACACAGCACCAATAGGTTACCAGTACCAAGATCACAGCAGAAATATAAGACACTTTCAGCTGCAGATTCTCAAACATGGTATACCTGATATTGTGTGCACAATGCGCTACACAACTTTGTGTTGGAGAGACTGATCAGTCCTTTTGCCAAATAATGAATCTACATACTGTAGATTCACAAATGACAACAACCAAACAGATTTGAACTTCAAATCCCACAAAAAGAGGCTGGGATAATAATGCAAATTCATACAAAAAATCAAAATGCTAGAATGTGGTCCAAATATAGACAATAATTGTAAGTGCCACTATGATTTTAATTGAATTTCCTAGCACTGACAATAAAGCTTGTTTCTCCTCAAATCTTTGATCCAAAGTATATGGACATTTATATTATAATAATATAATAATAATTTCAAAAGGACTCCCATTTTCACCAATTTTCACAGAGATGACAAGAGTGTTTGGGCGCCTAATGCTCTAGTCATTTATCCCAAAAATGCACATTACCATAGATATATCTGTAGCTATATTTGTATTACTATAGATATATCCTGACCATTTAGAATAGCCATTGCTACTCAAGAGTGGCAAGAAAGAAATACCGTATTTATCAGCGTATAACACACACTTTTTTCCCCTTAAAATCAGGGGAAAATCATGGATGCATGTTATACGCCGATCCCCACTGTCTGTGAAAAAAAAAAAGAAAAAAAGAGCGAGCGCCGCCGAAAAATACCGAGCGCCGCCGAAAAAGACTGAGCCGAGTGCTCGGCTCCACTCGCAGTCACGCCGCCCCACCTCCCTGCTGTTTCAGAGAGGATGAGAGGAGTGAGTGCTGCCGAAAAAGACAGAGCCGAGTGTTCTGTGTACTCGGCTTGGCTCGGCTCGCAGTCCCGCCCAGCTCCTATGATGGACATAACACAGGTCCAATGGCGGGACTGCGAGCGGAGCCAAGCCGAGCCGAGTACACAGTACACTCGGCTCGGTCTTTTTCGGCAGCGCTTGCTCCTCTCATCCTCTCTGAAACAGCAGGAAGGCGGGGCAGCTTGACAACCCAAGTACACAGGCTCGGCAGCAAATTTGAACAATTAAATGTTGCAAACAGCACACGACACTGGGCAAGGCTGCACTGGGCAAGGCTGTACTGAGCAAGGCTGCACTGGGCAAGACTGCACTGGGCAAGGCTGCATATGACAATGGGCAAGGCTGCAAATGGACACTGTTCATTCTGCAATGATGGACAAGGCTGCAGATGAACACTGATGAGGCTGCATTGATGGGCATTTAAATGTAATTTTTTTTCCTTAAACATCCCTCCTAAAAGTTTTTTCCCTTAAAATGCCCTCCTAAACTTGGGGTGCGTGTTATACGCCGACACATGTTATACGCCGATAAATATACGGTAGTTGTTTTTATTCATGGTTGTATTTCATCACTTCTTCTGACATGGGCATTTCAAAAACACTCTCACTTGAGGCAAAAGTGGGCTTGAACTTCAAATATCCCAATAACACCTAAGCTCTGGCCTCTATCTTTTTAGCCTAATTCTTTACAATGTTCTCGCTCAAGGGTGTCAAGAAAAAAATGTGGAATTTTATTTTAATAAATATGTGGGTTTCAGAATTGTATAATGCTTGAGAAAGGAATCTAAAGTATCCCGAAAGCTTGCATATTTAGTAACTTGAGTTATCCAATAAAGATATTGCTTAACTTACAAACAAGAACTTAGAACACCCATCTGCCTTGGAGAAAAAGTACAGAGAATGCTTTCTCACTGGCAAGAAAGCCATTTAGAAGATTATTTGTCATGTTGAAAAAGCCACCCTGACAGCTGAATCACAGGGTATAAAACCACATATAAAATGATCTGTCATGGTAATAAAGTTATAAAAAATGGCATCCGTGGAAGTAAGAAAGTGGCATAGAACCCTCTATGTCATGGGGAAACATTAACACCCTCAATCATAGCAAAAAAGAAATGCAGAGTCCTTTCTGTCATGGGGAAAAGACACAGAGGCAGAGAGCCCCAGGGCCAGGGCCTACTGGAGATGTGAGACACATAAAGGTCTTTCCAAGACCCTAACCCTAAGGATGTTAATATAATGTCACACAGGTGATTTCCACATTTAACCCTAAGGATGTTAATATTTTCTGTCTTAGGAAATCAATAATTAGTATTTGTATTTGTATGTAATGTATTTTTATGGCACAAAAACTGCCACAATGGTTACTTGCTAATTAGCCAACATACTGCTGGATATTCTTTTGACATCTGCGTCCCATTTTCTATCTCAAAATCTTTGTATGCCTTAACAAGTGTTGATGAGGGTTAATAAGGGGTAATAAAGATTCATTATGGAGGCCCCAAAAAAAAGCTTTACATGACCTGTCTATGAACTGTGCATCAGGTTGAGGTTGATTTGAGTATTTTTAAACTAATACTACTCTGAGCTAATTTCAGGTAGGAACTTTGTTTTCTCATCCAGGGCACATGATCTGGCATGTTTTAGTAGGGATTCACCCACACAATAAATGGTGTGGGGTCCCCCTAAAATCCATAACAATCCCTTATCTAATAATACAGTTTGGCAGGCCAGGAAAAAGAAGAGACAGCAAACATGTGTTTCCCCCACCCTGAACCATATTAGGCCAATACCGAAGGGTGCCTTTCCAAGGGAGCCCCCTGGCAAGGCACCTTGTTCATATGATGATTGGGACATGGACCCTATCCCTACATACCTGTCCCCCTAGATATGGGGATCTGCAGGGGGTGTTATCAGAATTTGGAAGGTCCCTTTAGCATAAAGGGCCTCTTAATAACCATCGCTCTCCCTTATGTGAATTAGTAAGGGCTACATATTACCCCTTGTTACTCATTCTAAAAGGAAAAAAAAATACGCCATGACAAAGTATTTTATTTAATGAAAAATCAAACATAAAAAATAAACATTGTTCTTTGATGTTTAGTAAACATCAGTCAAGTTGACCAAATCATTGGGTGGGTGGTGCGCCAATGAGCCATGCTATGAACATTCTTTCCTCTGGCACTCCCTCTGCAAATGACAGTTACTGAACCTTGCCAACTGCTGAATGTCAATATTTATCTCTTGCTGCCCATGTAATGCATATGTGCAGGTGGCAAAGAGAGTGGGCTGTAATGCTCACACATTGCACAAATGCGTTCATGGACAGGAAAGTTTCTGTGCTGAGAATGCACTCGCTGTGCACACGCAGCACAGTGACCAAACTGTCAAAGACAGCTCTTGGCCAGTACTAATGATCATGAGTTGGCTGGACTAGTTTTGGATCATGTGACCACTGTGACAGCCAATGACAGTGGTCATGTGATTGGCATATTCTTCCCACCCCCTGGGTATATGGACCCTATTAGAAGGGATGTCAAGGCTGGCAGGAAAGGGTTAAAGCGGGGTTCCACCCAAATTTTGAACAATATCTGTATGTATTCTGTTCCTTGCCTAGATGCTGACATGCTGTTTAAAAAAATTTAAATCGCCGTAATTACCTTTTATTTTTCTATTCTTCTTTGCACTTCCTGGTTCTTCCGTGGGAGTAGGCGTGTTTCTAGCCTCTCCCAGACTCCTGGGAGCTAGTCTCAGGCTTTTCAGGATGCCACTGAGCATGTGCGGGAATGAGCGGTGAATGCTGGGAGCACAGCATTCACCACATCCAGGAAATAAATGCTTGTGGGCTTCAAATGCCCACAATGAAGATGGAAACCGCCTGCAGTGAATAATATAAGTTATTCTTTCCAACGAAATCTAACACAGGCGGACATATTACACACAATATGTGAGTATGTAATGCTGAGAAAAAAAGTTTGTGAATGAACTAAAAAAAAAAAAAACGATAGATAGGTGGACCCCCGCTTTAACAAATCATTCAGTAACACTGGCTGGCATCATCAATGGATCCATTCATTGGCTGCTTTATATAGACCAGTGTTCCTCAAACTTTTTTGTCTTGCAGTGCACCAAAAAGATCTAAAAATTTTCACTGCACACCTGAAAAGATTTAACATTTTTTGTGATGAAGAACGTATTTATTTATTTTAGGTTAACACTGTAGTGTAGAGTTTGAGAATCACTGGTGTAGACAAAAGAGAAAAGGAGACAGGTGCCTCTAAGTCTAAGACTCTGTAGTAGTATCTCGCAACATTTATTAATTAAAAGAATCAACTCACATGAGGGAGGAAGTATACAGGCACATCATACATAGAAGGTGTTTCCGTGGTGCTAGTGAAGTTGGTACAGAGGTACAGGGCTTGCGCTCTTGGAGAAATGATAAAAGGGGGTTTCTCTGAAAATGCATCATTTACTCTCGGTGATCCACTTTTAGACAGGTGCTATGTGTCACGCTGAGTTCCAACACTTGCAGACTGGCACACTTCCATCAAGTCCTCCCACCCTGGCCCCGTGGGTCTGATGATCTGACCACTGTTATGCCCTGTACACCCGGTCGTACATTGATCGGACATTCCGACAACAAAATCCATGGATTTTTTCCAACGGATGTTGGCTCAAACTTGTCTTGCATACACACGGTCACACAAAGTTGTCGAAAAATCCGATCGTTCTGAACGCAGTGGCGTAAAACACATACATCAGGACTATAAATGGGGCAGTAGCCAATAGCTTTTGTTTCTTAATTTTTTCTGAGCATGCATGGCACTTTGTGCGTCAGATTTGTGTACACACGATCGGAATTTCCGACAACGGATTTTGTTGTCTGAAAATTTTATAGCAAGCTCTCAAACTTTGTGTGTCGAAAATTCCCATGGAAATTGTGTGATGGAGCCTACACACGGTCGGAATTTCCGACAACAAGGTCCTATCACACATTTTCCATCGGAAAATCCTATCGTGTGTACAGGGCATTACAGTCTTTGCTGAGGGCACACCTGCAAGTGTGCTGCGGCACACAGTTTGAGAATCACTGGTATACACACACAAACCGGTTGGCAAGAAAATCGTCATTTAGTGGCATTAGGTTTTTTTTTTTTGTAATTTCACTTTTACTGTAC
The DNA here is from genome assembly GCA_037952925.1 of Lithobates clamitans. Lineage (NCBI taxonomy): Eukaryota > Metazoa > Chordata > Amphibia > Anura > Ranidae > Lithobates > Lithobates clamitans. The sequence continues at coordinate 3,077,973 of JBBGZY010000932.1, read as the reverse complement.
TATATCCTACAGGTGCACCACTTCACATGAAGGATTAAAGCATCACCCAAGCATGCTATTTAAACAAATTGTATACTTTTAATGTTGCCTTTTATATTGCTTTAAAAGAAGGGCTCCCCACTGAAAAGTATTTTTTTGCATTGGCATATTATACACATCGACAGGGCACAGCTTATCATGTCTTATTTTTACGAAAAGCTTGAAAATGAACACTGAAAAAGATCAGAAAAAATACAAGATGCCTCTCCCATAGACTTCATTAAGGTTCAGGCACTTTGTTCAGGGTATTGCAGATATTTTCAAGTGTTTGGAGAATGTCCAGAGAACCGAACTTATCTCAGTTCGTTCATCACTATCAAATAGGTGTGGCTTCTTCTTGTTAGTTGGCTTCCTTTGATGCATATCAATTTCTGCTTGTTTCCTAGACAAAGGGAACATAAAAGCAGCAATATATGACAATTTCCAACCAAAATAACATGTGTATACACTTTTACTCTTTTAGGAGTTATTTTAAAATCATTACTAGAGTATCTATCTATCTATCTATCTATCTATCTATCTATCTATCTATCTATCTATCTATCTATCTATCTATCTATCTATCTATCTATCTATCTATCTATCTATCTATCTATCTATCTATCTATCTATCTATCTATCTATCTATCTATCTATCTATCTATCTATCTATCTCACACTACAGATAGCATCATTAACATGGAATGGGGGTTGGGAGGGGTGTCAGTAAATTGGTATGACCTCCTTTATGAATTTATGAATCCCATTTACCTCTCACAAATTCAGAAGAGTTTTATAATTAATATCTGTATAATTCTAAAAGATTTATATAAGTATCAGCCAGGATGGTAAATTTCCAGTGCAATGTAAAACCTACAAAAGTGTGTCTTTGACAAGAGGTAATAAATTTGTGTGATACTTTTGTGAATCTTATGAAATTATGTCAACAGTCAAACCTATCAAAATGTATGTAAAATCTGATCTGGTGCAGCAAGTGATTTAATAAATGCTTACATCAAATTAATTCTGGGGCTCCTTTATTGCTTAGAAGTACTGTGATAATGTGACAAAATGCATATCATCCAGATAAAGTTGTAATAAATATTCTTTACAGACATTGTGCACAGAGCATAGAAATCACAGTCATAAAATGTAATCCCTGCTAAAAAAGACTAGTGCCTCATTACAAGAATATTTATCAAATCTGTAAATTCCATATACTGTTCAAATGTGAAACCAGCATATGATGAACACGTTTGTAGAGGTTGGAGCAGATTAATAAATTGTGGGCTGTTACAAAGGTAAGCTAAAATATATATATGTAAACAATGGCAACTTCATTCAAAAATACAATTATTAACATCTAATGATTTTAAAACAATCTGGGGAATTCAATAAAGCTATTACAACAGGTTTCTGAGGGTAGTTCCTTTAAGAACTACGTATGCTATGTAGCGCTATCCCCGCAGGAGCCGCTGGTATATTGCCCAAGTCTTCCCCACTTTTAGGCTTCGTGTACACATAGCCTATTTTGACCGCTTGCTGTGGGAAAATGCAAAACGTTCCTATCCTGAACACAATTCTTCCGAGTTTAGGGAGGTTGAACTTACCCTAACTGCAGCAAGTCCTAAACGATCCTAAAAGCCTATGTGTACATGGGCACATAGGATTTTATGGAGTTGAGTTCAGAAGCTTTGGCAAAAAAACGCCAAACACTACTAAACTCAAGTTTAGGAGCTGTAGTGTACATGAAGCCTTACCCCGCAGCCAGGCACAAGGTAGCGTCACAAAGACAGATACAAACACTCATATTAGCTTCTAACTCCAATGACCACTCTAGGGGTTTTGTTTTTGTTGTTTTATTGGAGAACCTGGATAGGGATAAAGAATATAGAGGGATACTTCCAAACTGAACTATTCACATCGAGGACTCTTAACTTCCTTTCCTAGTAAAACTTGGTTGAGGTCCTTGCAGAAGGCAGATAAAGACTTCTTCACAGCAGCAGCAAACTGATTGCAGAACTGAGCAATGTCCCTTAGTAAAGTAGTGAACAATCCTGGACAAAGCTCTAAGAACATTAGCCACTGTTCTCTTTGTCTGGACCCTCAGCTGACTTAGATCATAAGAGGTGGATTAACTGTCTAAAGTTCCTTAGGGTATCTGTACTCACAAGTCTCCTAAAGGAAACCACCGGCCTTCTGTCTCCGTGATACAAGACTAGATGCACTGTAGACTCTCCCTCTGTCAGCTATGGTAAGACCAGGGTCAGCCATACAGACTTCTGGCCCTTGGATCATGAAGCCACATGGCAGCAAGTGCCAGGGGAGGCAGCGCCTCTCCCCCAGCCTGGGGCAATCCTCTGCTAGGAAAGACCAAGAGCCCATGTGCTCCTACAATATAAACAAGAGCACCCAGCATGCCTAGGGGCACCTCCCCTTATAATTGGCCAGGGCTGTATGAATACTCATGCTTCCATCTGCATGGTTTCTGCTTATTATTCAGCACTTTCTATAGTTGTTAGGATACAGTGAAACTTCAAGACAGCATGAGCAGCCCTAAAGCACACTGAGCAGACTACACTAGCTGATCAGCTAAGCATACAGCAATTATATTCACCTAGGGTGCTACACCTAATTTAGGCAAGCATTTGAACCAGCATTGGTAACATTATCAACATGGATAACAAATTCAGGTAGTTCTTACTACTGCCACAGGGGAGGGGAGGAGGCGCTGAAACGCATCTATGACACCCCTTATGAATACATTTCCCTGAAAGTTTCTATTTACTGTCTACTTGTTGAAACATTGTTTTTTATTCACAATTGTATCTTTATATATAGATGGGGACAGCTAAAGTAGCCTATTACAGTGCCTTGAAAAAGTATTCATACCCCTTGAAATCTTCCGCATTTTGCCATGTTACAACCAAAAACGTAAATGCATTTTATTGAGATTTTATGTGATAGACAAACACAAAGTGGCACATACCTGTAATTGTTAAGTCCTGTAATTGTTAAGTGGAAGGAAAGTGATAAATGGTTTTCAATTACAGCTGCAAGTCTTTTTGGGGAGGTCTCTACCAGCTTTGCACATCTAGAGAGTGTAATTTTTGCCCATTCTTCTTTGCAAAATAGCTCAAGCTCTGTCAGTGTCAGGTCACCTTGAGGCTAGGTGACAGATGCACTCTGTAGGAGTCAGAAGTGCACCGCTAGGTAGTGGACCCTAGGACTGACTGCTGCGGATTGAACCCTGGGAGGTTCAGGAAGCAGGTCTACTGGATCACTGACACAGATCCCACTGGGAGCTAGAGCATAGATTCCCCAGGGCGCGGAGTCTAAGAGCCAGCAGGTGTTCACCAGAGCCTTTAGTGGTAAGGATGGACTGCGCTGCAGTCTGGCTCCAGGTCACGGCCCCCAGGGTCTCACAGCTCATGCTCACGGTAGACTACAGGAGAAGAGGAAGGAGGCAGCAGGTTGTAAAAAAAAATTAAAACCATTTATCATTGTCCTTCCACTTCACAAATATGTGCCACTTTGTGTTGGTCTATCACAATCCCAATAAAATATATTTATGTTTTTGGTTGTATCATGACAAAATGTGTACAATTTTAAGGGGGTATGAATACTTTTTCAAGACACTGTATATACACAAATGGGGTTTCTGTTTTGCTGCTTCTTTAATTCAGGTCCAAATCTATGTCCAAAACTCTTTATTGAAATAATTGGGGCTGATGTATGAAATTGTTCTATTACACAAAGTTTTGTTTCACATAGGAACTAATTAAGAGATTCCTTGTTTCATTTTCATTCCTGGACTGCAGAATTGATATTTGGATGCAAAGGCATAGCTTAATGTGAATTTCAGACTTACAAGAAAGCCACAACCTAAAAATCTGATATATGATTAGGAAAATATAACACAGTTAGAAAGAAAGGTATGAAAATGTGAAAACCTAAATAAATGATAACTCAAAACAACAAATATGGTGGATCATTGTAATAGATATGTTGTCCATTATAGTCTGGGTGTGATCACTACATAGTAGTGGAACAAGGTTTATTTGTAGTTGGGTATTTTTTTTTTCAAGCATAAATTTCAAGCATAAATCTCTTATAGTTCTTTGTGACATTTTACACAGAGCTGGCTTAACCACTTAAGGACCAGGCCTCTTTTTTAGATGTGTTGTTTACAAGTAGGGATGAGCTTCACGTTCAAGCCGAACCCATGTTCAACTCGCACATCGTCTGTTTGATCATTTGCCGAATTGTGAACGATATGGGCCGTTCGCACCAAATTCGTGTGGCGCGTCACAGCCCATAATTCACTGCGGCATCGCAGTGCATTGCTGGCTGGTGATTGGCCAAGCATGCACTATGACCCACATGCTTGGCCAATCACAGCGCCGTCAGTAGAGAGAGCTGTAATTGGCCAAAGCCAGGGTGGCTTTGGCCAATTATGGCTCAGGGGGTTTAGAACACGCCCCACACTATATAAGGCCGCCTACACGGCGGCCCTCTGTAGTGTGTTCTGGCGTGCTTAGAGAGAGCGAGAGGAACAGTGTCATTTCATTTGAGTTAGATAGATTAGGCAGGACAGTCAGTGAGTTAGCTGCACTTACAGAGTATTGTGTATATATATGCATCCCAGGTATTGTATATATATATATACACTGTATTCAGTTTAGCTAGATCCGTTCCTGTTATCTTCCTACTGACAGGCAGGCTTGTCTTGTTACAGTATTTACAGCTACCTGAAGAAAACTGCTTTTTTTCTTTTGATCCTATTAGTACCACAGTCAGGCAGTTAGACTATTTACAGTTAGTGTAGTGCGTCCTCCTGACAGTGTTCAGCTAAAGCTACAAGTTAGTGTAGTGCGTCCTGTGAACAGTGTTCAGCTAAAACTACAAGTTAGTGTAGTGCGACCTCTGCACAGTGTTCAGCTAAAGCTACAAGTTAGTGTAGTGCATCCTCCTCACAGTGTTCAGCTAAAACTACAAGTTAGTGTAGTGCGACCTCTGCACAGTGTTCAGCTAAAGCTACAACTTAGTGTAGTGCGTCCTCCTCACAGTGTTCAGCTAAAACTACAAGTTAGTGTAGTGCGACCTCTGCACAGTGTTCAGCTAAAGCTACAAGTTAGTGTAGTGTGTCCTCCTCACAGTGTTCAGCTAAAGCTACAAGTTAGTTTAGTGTGACCTCTGCACAGTGTTCAGCTAAAGCTACAAGTTAGGGTAGTGCGTCCTCCTCACAGTGTTCAGCTAAAGCTACAAGTTAGTGTAGTGCGTCCTCCTCACAGTGTTCAGCTAAAACTACAAGTTAGTGTAGTGCCACCTCTGCACAGTGTTCAGCTAAAGCTACAAGTTAGTGTAGTGTGTCCTCCTCACAGTGTTCAGCTAAAACTACAAGTTAGTGTAGTGCGACCTCTGCACAGTGTTCAGCTAAAGCTGCAAGTTAGTGTAGTGCGTCCTCCTCACAGTGTTCAGCTAAAACTACAAGTTAGTGTAGTGCGACCTCTGCACAGTGTTCAGCTAAAGCTACAAGTTAGTGTAGTGCGTCCTCCTCACAGTGTTCAGCTAAAGCTTCAAGTTAGTTTAGTGTGACCTCTGCACAGTGTTCAGCTAAAGCTACAAGTTAGTGTAGTGCGTCCTCCTCACAGTGTTCAGCTAAAACTACAAGTTAGTGTAGTGCGACCTCTGCACAGTGTTCAGCTAAAGCTACAAGTTAGTGTAGTGTGTCCCCTGAACAGTGTTCAGCTAAAGCTACAAGTTAGTGTAGTGCGTCCTCCTCACAGTGTTCAGCTAAAACTACAAGTTAGTTTTTTGTGAGCTCTGCACAGTGTTCAGCTAAAGCTACCTGTAGAAGGTTGGTGGTATTTTCCTGATCCTATCACTACTGCAGGCAGCTAAATAAGCTACAAGTTATTTTTTTGCGAGCTCTGCACAGTGTTCAGCTAAAACTACAAGTTAGTGTAGTGCGAGCTCTGCACAGTGTTCAGCTAAAGCTGCCTGTAGAAAGTTGGTGGTGTTTTCCTGATCCTATCACTACCGCAGGCAGCTAAATAAGCTACAAGGTAGTTTTTTGCGAGCTCTGCACAGTGTTCACCTAAAGCTACCTGTAGAAGGTTGGTGGTGTTTTTCTGATCCTATCACTACCGCAGGCAGCTAAATAAGCTACAAGTTAATTTTTTGCGAGCTCTGCACAGTGTTCAGCTAAAGCTACAAGTTAGTGTAGTGTGACCTCTGCACAGTGTTCAGCTAAAGCTACAAGTTAGTGTAGTGCGTCCTCTGAACAGTGTTCAGCTAAAACTACAAGTTAGTGTAGTGCGACCTCTGCACAGTGTTCAGCTAAAGCTACAATTTAGTGTAGTGCGTTCTCCTCACAGTGTTCAGCTAAAACTACAAGTTAGTGTAGTGCGACCTCTGCACAGTGTTCAGCTAAAGCTACAAGCTAGTGTAGTGCGTCCACCTCACAGTGTTCAGCTAAAACTACAAGTTAGTGTAGTGCGACCTCTGCACAGTGTTCAACTAAAGCTACAACTTAGTGTAGTGCGTCCTCCTCACAGTGTTCAGCTAAAGCTACAAGTTAGTTTAGTGTGACCTCTGCACAGTGTTCAGCTAAAGCTACAAGTTAGGGTAGTGCGTCCTCCTCACAGTGTTCAGCTAAAGCTACAAGTTAGTGTAGTGCGACCTCTGCACAGTGTTCAGCTAAAGCTACAAGTTAGTGTAGTACGTCCTCTGAACAGTGTTCAGCTAAAGCTACAAGTTAGTGTAGTGCGTCCTCCTCACAGTGTTCAGCTAAAACTACAAGTTAGTGTAGTGCGAACTCTGCACAGTGTTCAGCTAAAGCTACAAGTTAGTGTAGTGCGTCCTCCTCACAGTGTTCAGCTAAAGCTACAAGTTAGTTTAGTGTGACCTCTGCACAGTGTTCAGCTAAAGCTACAAGTTAGGGTAGTGCGTCCTACTCACAGTGTTCAGCTAAAGCTACAAGTTAGTGTAGTGCGACCTCTGCACAGTGTTCAGCTAAAGCTACAAGTTAGTGTAGTACGTCCTCTGAACAGTGTTCAGCTAAAGCTACAAGTTAGTGTAGTGCGTCCTCCTCACAGTGTTCAGCTAAAACTACAAGTTAGTGTAGTGTGAACTCTGCACAGTGTTCAGCTTAGCTAAAGCTACAAGTTAGTGTAGTGCGTCCTCCTCACAGTGTTCAGCTAAAGCTACAAGTTAGTTTAGTGTGACCTCTGCACAGTGTTCAGCTAAAGCTACAAGTTAGGATAGTGTGTCCTCCTCACAGTGTTCAGCTAAAGCTACAAGTTAGTGTAGTGCGTCCTCCTTACAGTGTTTAGCTAAAACTACAAGTTAGTGTAGTGCGACCTCTGCACAGTGTTCAGCTAAAGCTACAAGTTAGTGTAGTGTGTCCTCTGAACAGTGTTCAGCTAAAACTACAAGTTAGTGTAGTGCGACCTCTGCACAGAGTTCAGCTAAAGCTACAAGTTAGTGTAGTGCGCCCTCCTCACAGTGTTCAGCTAAAACTACAAGTTAGTTTTTTGTGAGCTCTGCACAGTGTTCAGCTAAAGCTACCTGTAGAAGGTTGGTGGTGTTTTCCTGATCCAATCACTACCGCAGGCAGCTAAATAAGCTACAAGTTATATTTTTGCGAGCTCTGCACAGTGTTCACCTAAAGCTTCCTGTAGAAGGTTGGTGGTGTTTTCCTAAACCTATCATTACCGCAGGTAGCTAAATAAGCTACAAGTCAGTTTTTTGCGAGCTCTGCACAGTGTTCAGCTAAAGCTACAAGTTAGTGTAGTGCGACCTCTGCACAGTGTTCAGCTAAAGCTACAAGTTAGTGTAGTGCGTCCTCCTCACAGTGTTCAGCTAAAACTACAAGTTTTTTGCGAGCTCTGCACAGTGTTCAGCTAAAGCTACCTGTAAAAGGTTGGTGGTGTTCTCATACTACAGGCAGGCAGTGGATTTTGCTAGCTGCAGTATCAGTATATATATATATATATATATATTTATATATATATATATATATATATATATATATATATATATATATATATATATATATATATATATATATCCCAGCTCAGTGCAGCTACAATCATTAGTATGTCTGGAAGGCCAACAAGGAGAGGCAGACAGTCACAAGCCAATAAAAGAGGGCAAGCAGGCTTTGTGTCTAGAGGCAACAGTGCTGGTCGTGGAGACGGTGCATCCTCATCAGCAAGTGGCCTTTTTTTCGGCAGCTGGCCCTGTTTAGCCGCAACATGCGGAAGACTTGGTCGAGTGGATGACCAAGCCGTCCTCATCCTTCTCATCCTCTCTCACCCATGCTCAGGGTACTTTGTCTGGCAAAGCAGCTGCCAACGCTGCCTCTTCCCTCGGCTCAATGGCATCAGTTACTCCTTCCCTAGCCCCACCATGTCCTCCTGAGGAGTCCCTCGAACTGTTTGACCACAGTGTTGGGTACATGCTCCAGGAGGATGCCCAGCGTTTAGAAGGCTCTGATGATGATACTGAGCTAGATGAAGGCAGTAACGTGAGCACGGACAGAGGGGGTGCCCAAGAAGGTCAGCAATCTGGCAGTCATGCTCCCCCTGCTGCAGCGTACTGCCAGGTTTGCTCCAGTGATGAGGAGGTAGGGGATGATGAGGTCACTGACTCAACGTGGGTGCCTGATAGGAGAGAGGAGGAGGAGGAGGAGGCACATCACCAACGAGGCAGGATTCCCTCCAGGGGTCAGCCTAAGGGCAGCACACCCCAAAGCTCCGCATGTGCAGGGCACTGCTGTCTCTGTGCGTTATTCCAAAAGTTCTTTGGTGTGGGCCTTTTTTGAGACGAGTGCATCAGATCGCACCGCTGCTATTTGCAACATATGTCACAAGTGTATCTCGCGTGGCCAAAACATCTCCCGCTTGGGCACCACATGCTTGAGCAGACATATGTTGACCTGCCATGCAGTTCGTTGGCAAGCGTATCTAAAAGACCCACACTAAAGAACAAAGAGGACCTCTCCTTGCTCCTCATCAGCTGAGATCTCCAACCCCACTATACCTTCAGTCCTCTCTGAGACCATCACTGAGAGGAATGAAGGTGTAGAATTAGGTTTTTATCACAGCCAAGTACTTGTGGGCAATCTGCTTTCGGTACACCGACGTCAGATTGTACCAGGCAAATTTCCCTGCCCCAGCTGCTGCACCGCCGAAAGAAGTTCACTGCCAGCCATCCACATGCCCAGCAGTTGAATGCTAGCTTGGCAAAATTGCTAGCACTTCAACTGCTGCCTTTTCAGTTCGTAGACTCTGCCCCCTTCTGTGAGTTTGTGGAATGTGCGGTTCCTCAGTGGCAGGTACCCAAACGCCACTTTTTCTCACAGAAGGCGATTCCGGCTCTCTACCGGCATGTGGAAGGCAATGTCCATGCCTCTCTGGACAGGGCGGTCAGCGGTAAGGTGCATATTACCACTGACTCATGGTCCAGCAGGCATTGACAGGGACGTTACCTAAGTTTCACCGCGCATTGGGTGACTCTGCTGGCAGCTGGGAAGGATGCAGGACAAGGTGCAGTAGTGTTGGAGGTTGTTCCACCACCACGCCTCCAAAATGCCACTACTAATGATTGTGACACACCTCTCTCCTCCACCCCCTCCTCTTCTTCTTCCTCCATGGCCTCTTCCTGTGCTTTGTCCTCGGAACCAGCGGTGCTCCGTAGCCGTTCAAGGGGCTACGCAAGCAGGGGCGGGCTGGGCCGGGGGGCAGAGATGCAATTGCCCCCTGGGCTGCTCTCATATGCTCTATAAAGGCTGCTGTGTCATCAGCTCAAAACAGTCTGTGTTACAGAGCACAGCCCAGCCCCTCCCTCCTCCACACTAATGGCTGGTAGAGGCTGGTTCTGCTCTCTGCTTCCCCGCCCACACTTGGGGCAGCCCGTGTGCTGTTGTGAAGAAGATGTGTGGGTGGGAAAGTTAAATCTGAGCAGTCGGCTCGAATGCTAGGACTGTCCAAGTAAGTGAACTCCTCCTCCCTCCCCCTCTTTGCAGCCAAAGAGGTTGTCTGCAGTGCTGGTGTACTGGCAGTCTTCCTGCATGTTGCCCCTGGTCCCATAGAGGCTGCACATTTTTACTGCATGTTCTGAAAGTGCACAAAACGTCCTGAATGCTGCATCTTTGGCGCACTTCCAGAAAATTCAACAAAAATGTGCAACCTAAAAGAAGTCTGAGGGACTATGGCTATGGAAACCCACCAGTACACCAGTGTGAGCACAAAGGCTTGTATTCACTTGCAGCAGGCACTGCCACTCCTCTGAAAAGTGACAGACAGAGGAGGTGATATCACATTTCCTCCCTGCCTGTTTTAACCCCCTAAATGCCAGTCCCTGCAGGTAATGACATGGTTCACTTTGAACTCCACCTTATTTCCATTACTCTCTGTAGGTATTCCATGTGCTCTCACCTTATTGTTTGCACATCTAATACCTAAAGAGTTCTGGAAATAAGGTGGAGTTCAAAGTGAATTTCTACACCTAAGTGGAGCACTCCTTTCAGAAGATTTGAGGATATTATTAAACCCAGAGACTGGTGAACCTAAGCCACCATAGACAGATTTAATTTTCTGCTGATCCACCAGAATTTCGATCTATCTATGTGCAGACTGGTTGTACAGAATTCAATCTATCAACTGACTTCAGTACAGTCAGCATGTCTTTCTTTTTTCTTTTTGGCAATCACTGCTGGCTGCTATAGCTGGCAGCAGTGATCACTGTATTCTGATGGCTGGGAAACTTTTACCCCCACAGAGAGTGACCCCTTCACACTGCCCCCACAGAGAATGACCCCTTCGCACTGCCCCCACAGAGAGTGACTCCTTCGCACTGCCCCCACAGAGAGTGACCCCTTCACACTGCCCCCACAGAGAGTGACCCCTTCACACTGCCCCCACAGAGAGTGACCCCTTCACACTGCCCCCACAGAGAGTGACCCCTTCGCACTGCCCCCACAGAGAGTGACCCTTTCGCACTGCCCCTTCGCACTGCCCCCACAGAGAGTGACCCCTTCGCATTGCCCCTTCGCACTGCCCCCACAGAGAGTGACCCCTTCGCACTGCCCCTTCGCACTGCCCCACAGAGAGTGACCCTTTGCACTGCCCCCACAGAGAGTGACCACTTCGCACTGCCCCAACAGAGAGTGACCCCTTCGCACTGCCCCCACAGAGAGTGACCCCTTCACACTGCGGGCAATGTGGAGCGGTCTCTCTCTCTGTGCAGGCAGTGTCAAGCGGTCTCTCTCTCTGTGCAGGCAGTGTCAAGCGGTCTCTCTCTCTGTGCAGGCAGTATCAAGCGGCCTCTCTCTCTGTGCAGGCAGTGTCAAGCGGCCTCTCTTTCTGTGCAGGCAGTATCAAGCGGTCTCTCTCTCTCTGTGCAGACAGTGTCAAGTGGTCTCTCTCTCTGTGCAGGCAGTGTCAAGTGGTCTCTCTCTCTGTGCAGGCAGTATCAAGCAGTCTCTCTCTCTGTGCAGGCAGTGTCAAGCGGTCTCTCTCTCTGTGCAGGCAGCATCAAGCGGTCTCTCTCTCTGTGCAGGCAGTGTCAAGCAGTCTCTCTCGGTGCAGGCATTATCAAGCGGTCTCTCTCTCTGTGCAGGCAGTGTCAAGCGGTCTCTCTCTCTGTGCAGGCAGTGTCAAGTGGTCTCTCTCTCTGTGCAGGCAGTGTCAAGCGGTCACTCTCTCTGTGCAGGCAGTGTCAAGCGGTCTCTCTCTGTGCAGGCAGTGTCAAGCGGTCTCTCTCTGTGCAGGCAGTGTCAAGCGGTCTCTCTCTCTGTGCAGGCAGTGTCAAGCGGTCTCTCTCTCTCTGGGGCAATATGGAGCAGTCTCCCCCAATCTCTCTCTCTCTCCCTCTCTGTGCGGGGAATGTGGTGTAGATGGATGGTGAGCTGATTCGGTGGTTCAATGGGCCACTTGACTGGACTTGCCCCCCAGGCCTAAGGCTGCCAGCCCTCCCCTGTACGCAAGTATGCAGGCCAAAAGATGCCATGCGGTGCTTGAGCTGGTGTGCGTGGGGGACAGGAGCCACACTGGGGCAGAGGTTCTGTCAGCTCTGCAGGGGCAGGTTCAGAGGTGGTTGATGCCACGCCAACTTAAGGCAGGAATGGTGGTTTGCGACAATGGCACCAACCTCCTCTCTGCCCTCCGACAGGGACAAATGACCCATGTGCCCTGTTTGGCTCACGTCCTTAACTTAGTGGTGCAGCGGTTCTTGGGCAGGTACCTGGGCTTACAGGATGTCCTGAGGCAGGCCAGGAAAGTCTGTGTGCATTACTGCCGGTCATATAATGCCAGTGCTCGGCTGGCAGACCTCGAAAAGGAGTTTAACCTGCCCAAGAACCGCCTAATCTGTGACATGCCCACCAGGTGGAACTCAACGTTGGCCATGCTGCAGCGGCTGCACACGCAGCAGAGGGCCATCAATAAGTACCTGTGCAACTATGGCACCAGGACAGGGTCAGGGGAGCTTGTTTTTTTTTCCCCACGCCAGTGGGCCATGATCAGGGATGCATGCACTGTCCTGTCACCATGTGAGGAGGCCAAGAGGATGGTGAGCAGTGACAGTGCATGAATCAGTGACCCTGCCCCCCTTGCCCACCTGTTGGAGCACACGCTGCATGGAATAATGGACAGGGCACTTGAGGCAGAACAGAGGCAGGAAGAGGAGGACTTTCTTAGCTCTCAAGGCCCCCTTTATCCAGACAGTGTTCCTGCGTGCCCGCCGATCACACAGGAAGAGGAGGAGAAGGAGGAGGATTGTGTCAATATGGAGGTGGATCCTGGCACTCAGCATCAGCAGCAGTCTTTAAGGGGTCAGTCCCAAGAAACACATGGACTTGTACTTGGCTGGGAGGAGGTGGCTGCGGACCATGTCGTCCTTAGTGACCCAGAGGACTCCGGACCGAATGCCTCAGCAAACCTACGCTGCATGGCCTCCCTGATCCTGCAAAGCCTGTGTAAGGATCTCTCCTTGATCCACATAACAAGGGTAAGGTTGCGGACCTTATCTTGCCATCGCAGAGGGAGCAGAGGATAAAACATCTTCGGGAGGCCTTGCAGAAAGGTCTGTGCAACACGTTCCCAGAGACTGGGAGGTTACAAACTCCTGTTTCTGGACAACGTGTTGCTGAGGCTTCGGTCAGAAGGAGCGGTGGAGAAGGTGGCCGTCTGACCAATGCGTTCAGACAATTTTTTAGTCCGCAGCCCCAAGGTATGATCGGTTCCAGCAAGCATTGCCAGCGTCTGTTTTACATGGTGCAGGAATACCTAGGAGCAAGATATGACTTGGACACCTTTCCCACCGAAAATCCTCTGGGTTACTGGGTCTTGAGGATGGATCACTGGCCAGAGCTTGCACAGTATGCAATTGAGCTACTGGCCTGTCCTGCATCCAGCGTTTTTTCAGAACACACATTCAGTGCTGCTGGAAGCTTTGTAACCGATCACAGGGTGCGTCTGTCCACCGACTCGGTCGATCGACTGACCTTCATAAAAATGAATCAGTCTTGGATCACCACCAGCTACCAAGCACCTGATGCTGATGTAACCGAATAATTTTTTTTAAAATCTATCCTGAGTAATTATCCTCTTCCTCCTCAATGATCACGCTGATAGCTTGTAAGAACATTTTTGGTTCTGGGCGCCGCCACCAGTGCCTAAGGCCCAATTTTTCAGCCCCTGTTTAACAGGGGTGTGTAATTACAATTTTTGATGCAATACTTTGCAGCAGGGCGCGTTCCTGCGTTCCAACTAGAGTATTTGTGAAGGGTTGCAGTGTTGTGGCACCAGCACCAGTGCCTAAGGCCCATTTTTTCAGCCCCTGTTTAACAGGGGCGTGTAATTACAATTTTTGATGCAATACTTTGCAGCAGGGCTTGTTCCTGCATTCCAACTAGAGTATCTGTGAGGGGTTGCAGTGTTGTGGCACCAGCACCAGTGCCTAAGGCCCAATTTTTCAGCCCCTGTTCAACAGGGGCATGTAATTACAATTCTTGATCTAATATTTCACAGCAGGGCCCGTTTCTGCGCCCACCAAGAGCGAGTGAGGACTTACAGTGTTGTGGCACCAGCATCACCACCACCACCAAAGGCCCAATTTTTCTGCCCCTGTTCAACAGGGGCATGTAATTACAATTCATGGTCTAATATTTCACAGCAGGGCCCTGTGAGGGCTTACAGTGTTGTGGCCACATCAACACCTATGGCCCAAATTTCTGCTGAGTATATAGGGCAGGCCCCTACTTTCAAACATCCAACTTACAAAGGACTCCTACTTGCAAACAGAAGGAGACAACAGGAAGTGAGATGAAATCTACCCCTAGGAAGGGAAATTCTCTCCTGTAAGAGATAATATGAGAAAAACATTTCTCCTTTCCACTGATGCTTTATCACCAATCCTTGTTTCACAAAAAAACCCAAATTTTCAAAAAACATTTGTCATTGGGACAAAAAGTGAGGTGAAATCTTCTGAAGAGGAGCACAGGCAGCAAAACAAATGTCACAAGGGTGATAACCCTTCCCTATGTTTTCCAAAAAGCTTAAAATAGATTTTTTGGCTGGAGCTAAACACGTTCAAAATGTACCAGTTTAAAATTACAAACAGATTCTACTTAACAACAAACCTACAGTCCCTGTCTTGTTTGCACCGCCTGTATACTGCTGTTCAGAGTGCAGAGCCTGTATACTGCTGTTTCCTTTTTTAATTTGGGTGGGGGTTCCCCTTAATATCCATACAAGACCCAAAAAGGCCTAGTAATGGACTGGGGGGTACCCATGCCGTTTGTCTCACTGATTTTCTTCCATATTGCCAGGACCCGACATTACATTAAACCCGCAAGCAGTTTTAAATGACTTTTTTTCCTTTAAAAATGACATTTTGTGCAGGGACTGTTCTAAGCACGGGAAACACGCGCCACTTTACAGGCATAATATAGACACCCCCCAGGTATGATATTTAAAGGAATATTTCACTTTTTTTTTTTTTACTTTAAGCATCATTAAAATCACTGCTCCCGAAAAAATGGCCGTTTTTAAACGTTTTTTTTTGCATTGATACATGTCCCCTGGGGCAGGACCCGGGTCCCCAAACCCTTTTTAGGACAATACCATGCAAATTAGCCTTTAAAATGAGCACTTTTGATTTTGAACATTCGAGTCCCATAGACGTCAATGGGGTTCTAACGTTCGTGCGAATTTTCGGTCCGTTCGCAGGTTCTGGTGCAAATCGAACCGGGGGGTGTTCAGCTCATCCCTATTTACAAGTTAAAAACAGGTTTTTTTTTGCTAGAAAATTATTCAGAACCCCAAACATTATACATTTTTTTCTAACACCCTAGAGAATAAAATAGCAGTCGTTGAAATACTTTCTGCCACACCATATTTGCACAGCGGTTTTACACTTTTTTTTAAAAGATACACTTTTTTAGTTAAAAAATAAGACAACAGTAAAGTTAGCCCAATTTTTTTTATATTGTGAAAGATAATGTTATGCTGAGTAAATTGATACCCAACATGTCACGCTTCAAAATTGCGCCCGCTCGTGGAATGGCGACAAACTTTTACCCTTAAAAATCTCCATAGGCGGCATTTAAAATATTCTGCAGGTTGCATGTTTTACATAACAGAGGAGGTCTAGGGCTAGAATGATTGCTCTCACTCTACCGATAGCGGCGATACCTCACATGTGTGGTTTGAACACCGTTTTCATATGCGGGCTCCACTCACGTATGTGTTCTCTTCGAGCTCGGCGGGACGGGGCGCATTTGAATTTTTTTTTTCTTATTTATTGTACCTTTAATTTTTTTATTTTTACACTGTTTAAAAAAAACTTGTGTCACTTTTATTCCTATTTCAAGGAATGTAAACATCCCTTGTAATAGAAAAAAAGCATGACAGGACCTCTTAAATATGAGATCTGGGGGTCAAAAAGACCTCAGATCTCATATTTACACTAAAATGCAATAAAAAAAAAAATGTTGTCATTTAAAAAAATGAAAAAAAAATTGTGCCTTTAAGAGCTATGGGCGGAAGTGATGTTTTGACGTTGTTTCCGCCCTGCAGTGTCATGCAGACGGGTGGGGGCCATCTTCCCCTCCCTCGTCTCCATGCACAGCCACGGGAAGGATCCGATTGCCTCCGCCATTGCCAACGGCTCCGGTAAGCGGCGGAGGGCACCGGATCGCGGTGGGAGCCCCTCTCCCGCTGCCAATAAAAGTGATCTCATGGCAAGCCTGCCGCAGAGACCACTTTTATCTTGTACCGACCGGACCGCCGGCCAAACACGGGGATACCAGGGTTATGGCAGCTGGCTGCTGCCATAACAATGATAGCCGCCCTCTAAGTGAGGATGTATATCGGCGTGCGGCAGTCCAGAAGTGATTAACACCTTACAAAATCTTTGTAATATATTTCATTTGTCTTATTAGCATAACAGATATTAAAATGTAAAAGGTAAACAATAGACACAAAAACAGGGGAACTGAAAAGCATTTAACCTTTTATTGTTAGTTTTATTATATATCTATGGTATTTTTATCCTATATTTGCATTCAACATCTGACACATAAATATCCTACCACACAGCCCCCCTATTCACCTTTGTTTTATAATACCCATAGTGTGGCAGTGTGATACCCCACCAGGGTGATGTTGACGCAGAATTCTCAACCAAGCAGGTTGAGGGGCTCCAGGAGGCTTCCTTAATTGGGAGGAAACTGGCTTTTCAGTTTCCTCATTGTTTAGAAAAGTCCACATAGGGACCTGGAGCCTAAAGATTTCTTAGAGAACAAGATCGGATGAAATCAACAGTCCTGGGTCCAGATTTTCAGAACTACTAACACTTGGTCAGGTGTGTATAGCTCCCAAATGTGCCTGATTTCGAGGGACTGTCCCTGATTTGGAGCAATGTCCCTCTGTCCCTCATTCCTCCTCATTTGTCCCTCACTTTGGTCTGATCTATACAAATGTATATAAAATGCACTTTATATCTATCAAAAAGTGTTTTCCAGCGCTAAACCTTTCATCTGATTTCTAAATTGCTGCATTTGTAAATTCCAAAAGCCAATATAAAAAGGAATAGTAGTGGTAAAAAAAAGCACTTGTGAGTTGTGGCAAGGGATGTGTTCTATGCCTGCATACTTTTGCTGATAATTGTCCTTCATTCCCATCTCAAAAAGTTGGGAGATATGGGTGTGTACTGGTCTTTTTGTAGACACCTGACCATTGTTCTGGTCTCCACCCTCCCGAGGAGTCCAGGCATGCAAGGGAGAAGCCAGAGAGTGCATGTATGCACTGGGAAAGCCAGATACCCGAGCCTGAGGGTCAGAGCAGTGAGGGGCTGCTATCTATATGACCAGTGGTGGCAAGGTTTGCGGGAGACAGACCAAGGCCTAAAGCGGAAGGCCTGAGCAGCACTGTGGTATGTGTAAGCCAGAAGGCTGTATTCCTGTACTAAAGTGAACCTTGAGGCTGAAAGTGTATTTTCTTTGGATGGAAATGCTGAAAACCTCTGTGTTTAATAAACGTGGACGAACAAGTACTGAAATGGGAATTTCTGGCATGGACTGTACTTGCTAGCAGGTGCTACACTTGCGCTAAATAACCCCCAAACTTCACAATAGGCATACCCCTCTCCACAAAAAAGAAAATAAGAAGGTAAATACATACATTATGCATAGTTACCTATAATAATAGTTGTAGTAGGTTCCCTGCATTCAGCTGTAATATAAGGCAGTGTGTTATAAAGTCATTGCAGTTTTTTACTGTGTCATCAAAGAGTTTTAAAGAAGAAAATCAATCTAGTTTGGATTAAAGTTTTAGATTATGGCAAAGCTTCTTATTCTGAATCTCTTATTCTAAAAACTATGGTTGTTCCCATCATCTGTGTTACTGGTGTACTGACTAGTGCTTCTTTGCTTTTAAATAAATATAATACCGCAGTCTCTATCTCCAGCACCAATGAGTTTTTGGAACCACCTTCTCTGCCAAAGTACTGGTAATTCTATTAAGCATGTGAACAGTATTTTAACCCTCATCAAATGTGAAAAGTTAGAAAAGATAGTGGCGCTTAAATCACAATATTAAAATTATACATACTGTAAATACTCAGTACAACAAAAATAAATGAGAAAAAAATTGATAAAGTATTATCGCCCTGTGACAAGTGAAAAACAAATAAATAAATCTTATAGCAAAGAGTCCATAAAAGTAATCCAGTAAATGATTTCAGTGTAGTATCCCTGCACTTTAATAAAAAAAACATGATCAGAATCCATCTTTGTATATACCCATGTTGGAGGGGCTCAAACCGGGTGAGGGATCTATCCCAAAGGGAAACTCGTGGATTTTTTTGTTGAAATGCCTTTCTCCTAGAGGGTTGAACATTGAGGCAGATCTTAACTGTTTCATTAATCATTTTTAATTTTCAATGAATATAATAGATATTCATGATGAGGCCCAACTAGACTCTGTGTAGCAGGATTATAAAAATTAGGTTGTGCAGAATTGTTGAATGCGTGGAATAGGTAGTTAATGCATGAAACTTTTAAGAAGCATATATACTTTATGAAGAGTAGCAGTAGTCGTAATATATAGGGAAATAGAGGGGAGTGATGAGATGGGTTACAGTTACTACCTACCAGTGGATGTTTACTAATGTAACATCATCTCATTCACCCCTAGTTCACTTATTCTCTCAGTAGTTTTCTCATTCTGGCTCTATACATCATGATTTTCTTATCCAAAATATTTTTTTCCTGAAAATGGGAAATAAGATAATACATTGATGTGTGTGCATAAATTCAGCTATTTAACCATAATATTTGTCTTATTGTTTTTTACGTTATTTGTTTTATTGTATTTTATGATATTTGATTTTTAGATTTTTTGACATTATCGACAGGTATCTGGAGATGTGCACCTTAAGGGGGTCAATACGGTGCGATCTTCAGCTGCCGATATACCTAACTAATTGTGGAGTGTATACAACATGAGAAATCAGTTTGCACTTGTGATGCGTCCTTGTATAGTATTCCTCTGATGGCCTGGAACCGATATAGCAGTCTGGGGATTGCGGATACAGGGACACGAGGTGTGTGCAGGTGCAGTTTGTACACTTCTATCCGTGATTGACGTGAGGGTATAAGAAGAGAGGTTGCCGTGCCGTACAGCCAATGCCATGATTAACCTTTTGGCGTCCGCGCTTTAGCCGAATGAGCGCGGACCTGAATTTCCAGACAGCTTATCACATGATGTAAACAAAAGCTCAGTATTTGTTTTTTTTTTCTCCTCACGCTGATCACCAGCTTATGTGCAAGGGACATCAGTCCTGAAGAGGAAGAGGCAATTCTGCCTCATCTGTGCCACCAGTACCCACTGCCAGTGCCACCTGCCATTGCCACCTGCAAGTGCCCACAGTACCCACCAGTGCCACCTATCAATGCCCATGAGTGCCACCTATCAATGCCCACAAGTGCCATCTGTTAATGCCCACCAGTGGTGCCAATCAGTGCCACCTAGCAGTGCTGCCTATCGGTGTAACCAACCAGTGCTGATCAGTGTCCATTATTGCCACCAATCAGTGACCATCGCTGCCACCCATCAGTGCCCATCACTGCCACCTATCAGTGCCCATCAGTGCCGTCTCATCAGCGTACATCAATGAAGGAGAAAAATTATCCATTTGCAAAATTTTATAATAAAATATAAAAAATATAACATTTTTTTAAAAAATTTTTTTACAAAAAATAAAAATCTGCAGAGGTGATCAAATACCACCAAAAGAAAGCTCTATTTGTGGGGAAAAACATGATAAAAATTTCATTTGGGTACAGTGTTGTATGACCGCTCAATTGTCATTCAAAGTGCATCAGCGCTGAAAGCTGAAAATTGGTATGGACAAGAGGGGGGTTTAAGTGCCCAGTAAGCAAGTGGTTAAGTCTGTATGACGAAACATGTCGGGAGGTGGCTGTACGGCAATCATCGTCACTAATGTTTGACAAGATACGCCGAATCAGGAAGTGGAGGTCCGAGTCTGAGGTGTGGGTGGGAGTGAGACAGCATCTGCACACCTCAGGTCGGGCCGTGACCACAATACACCACTTTAGATTTTTATGGAAGACTTGCTGTGGTATTTCTGCTTGCTTTGAATTCTACTAAATGTGAGTGTAATGATTGTGGATTTTAGAGTGTTTTATTAAACTGGGATTTACGTTATCACACTATTGGACCACCTTTTATTATTCACATGTGGAGAGATCCTTCTCACACACGGCTGGATATCGGATATTTTCTTAACCCTTTCTGTGTGGTTTAAAGCATTTGAGCCAAGTACGAGAGTGTAAGGCATATATATTTGGTGAGTGCATTTTCTGAAGGGAGTGGAATCACTTGCACACTGGTGTGATGGATGAATAGGAAGATACTACACTGAAATAATTTACTGGATTATTTTTATGGACTCTTTGCTATAAGATTTATTTATTTATTTTTCACTTGTCAGGGGGTGATAATACTTTATCAATTTTTTTCACATTTATTGTTGTACTGAGCATTTATGTATAATTTTAATATCATGATTTAAGTGCCACTATTTTTTCTAACTTTTCACATTTGATGAGGGTTAAAATACTGTTCACATTTCATATTATTTAAAGTGGCAGCTCTACCAATTTGAGACATTTTTGTTCTGAGGCGCAGTGGTGGAACTTCAAGTGTGGATGGGTTGAACTTGATGACTATTAGTTTTAGAATTCTATTAAGCAGCCTTTGTGATTATATACCTCTGTCGGACAGCACAGCCAGGACAAGTGTTGGAAGGATGAGAAACTCTGTTGGGCTTTCATTGCTGTCTGTGGCTTTTCTGGGATGTGGCATACACTTTTTATTTTGGTGACCATTGTCAGTGGGTTCAAAAAGAAATGGGAAACCAGAAAATGTTACAGTTGTTGTCAGGTACCTGTATGAGGAGCTCAAGATAACAAGATGTCCTCTTGCACAATTCCTGTCCGAGTACCCCTGGAAGTAGAGATAGGGACTGATAGAGCAATAGAAGGATTGCGTATGCAATATGCATATCGAATTAGAAACAGGGTCCAGGTCATAAACAGGCAAGGGTTGGCAGCGTTATTTCAGTGAAGTATAGATTTGGAAGGCAGGGACTTGGTCAAACATCAAGGCCAAGGTTAATAACATGGATGAGCAGCAGACATGAGCAGGCAAGGGTAATCCAGAGCAGAATCAGACATAGCTGGGTCAGGAAAGGAGTAAAGCAGGTTTCAGGAACTACAATCTAAGAGTGACAACCATGCCCATCATCCATGATATGTATACAATGAAACAACAAAAAAAGAAAAGTGAAAAAAACTGGACTATATTGGCCAGATAAAGAGTACAACAACCTCATAAAAACAAGATTTTTATAGTGCAACAAATGTGTTTTTGTTTGTTCATAATCCAAGCTCACTACATGTGATGGTAGGTAAATAGCAATGTGCATCTTCATGAGTCAACATGTTTCGCCAAACGGAGCTTTATCAGGACGTGTGAAAATAACACAGTAGTTGTCTTAGCACTAGAGCTAAACCTGCATAAAAATGATCTCCTGGGCAGACACCCAAGCATAGAGAGAGGCCAAAAGTATGGACACCTTAATACCTGGGATTGTTCCCAAACTGGTTCTAGGGATGTGCTGAATATAGCTGGCAGTAGCAAAAATATCCACTGAGATCCAACAGGATCAAGAAGCCCCAAGGTTAAACTGTCATAAAGCAGGTATCCTATCCTGACAGCAGTCAGAGGGAACACATGCCATCAGAGTTCTAGAAAAAAGAGCCCATGGGTCAGAGAGTAATCAGACCAGCAAAAGAGGAATAAGGTGAGGAAATATAAGATTGGCTGTTTCACACATGGAAACCAAGCCACATGTAGAGATCACCTACCAAAAAAACCATCTGATGCCCACATCGCCCACGTGTCCTGCAGCTTGTACACTTTGTCTGGCCAATATAGTCTGATTTTTTTCTCTTTTAATTTTTCTTTTTTTTGTTGTTCCAGGTTTCAGGAACACAGATAAAAAGGGAAAAAAGGCTGAAAGAAATGATCTCATGCAGGCCACCAGGTAACAGAATCTCTGGTGGAGGTGTGCCCCCCCTCCTGAACCATACCAGGCCGCATACCCTCAACATAGGGGGTGCTTTGGGGAAGGAGGGGGGCTCTCCCCCACCCTAAAGCACCTTGTCCCCATGTTGATGGGGACAAGGGCCTCTTCCCCACAACCCTGCGCAGTGGTTGTGGGCATCTACGGGCAGGGGGCTTATCTGAATCTGGAAGCCCCCTTTAACAAGGGGACCCCCAGATCCCGCCATCCATGTGAAAAAGTATGGGGTACATTGTACCCCTACTCATTCACCAAAAAAGCATCAAAAAGAAATAGAAACACACAAAGTTTTTGACAATTCCTTTATTAAAACTAAAAATTTCCCCCGATGTAGATCCATCATCAATCACGCCACCCACCAGCTCTGCTCATTACAAAGACTAACTGCCGAGTACCTGCTTCTCCATCTGACAGTTCTTAAATAGGTAAGGGGCAGGGTCACCTGGTGACATCACTTGGTGGCACCACCCCCCTGTGACATCAGCGGCCCAGGGGGCAGTGCACCCTGGTGACATCATGGGGTGGCCCTGCCCCTTACCTATTTTAAGAACTGTCAGGTGGAGGAGCAGTCGGCGGTTGGCCTTCTTTTTTTTTCTTTTTTCAGGTCCGGCAGTGTGGCGGGTGGCATGATTGACAATGTGATAAATAATTAAGAAACTGCTGCGCTGTCAGAAATACCTATGCTAAGGGGCACTGCTGCAACACCTAAAATGGCTGATCCAAACAGACAAAAGTTGTATGAATAAAGTGAGTGGTGATTGCGCTGTGATAAATAGGGGAAGGGGGGAAGAGGAAGGGGAAGGGGCTAACTCAAATGTATAGAGAGGTGAGTGAAAAAAAGAAAACATTTTTTTCAAAAGGTATAATGAGCATGAGGGCTAGTATCATACTAGCACATGAAAAATATTGTAGATACTGAAACAAAAGAAAAGAAAATTCTCAGTGCAAAAGGGCTAGTATCATACTAGCACATATGTGGTAACTCAGCAAATACTTATTGGTGACTCCAAGTAAATAAATAAATGGTGAACAATCCCACCACCTTGTAGTACAAAGTGCTCAAATAATGAGTCATCAGTTCCAGAAAGGCAAAATGAAAAAATTATACAAAATATAACAGTATAATAAAATGTAATAAAGTGCGGTCTCATGGGCACTAAATCCGAATAGACTGAGGAAACAAAATTGCCTAAAACGTATAAAAAGCTATAAATGAGTGACAAATACAGTGTGGGTACAAAAAAAATGAACCAAATAAAATATATAAATCAAGAAAAGTCCATTTGCATGAGGGCTAGTATCATACTAGCACATAAAAAAATTTGTAAATACTGAAACAAAAAAAAAAGGAATCTCAGTGCAAAAGGGCTAGTATCATACTAGCACATATGTGGTAACTCAGCAAATTCTTATTAGTGACTCCAAGTAAATAAATAAATGGTGAACAGTCCCACCACCTTGTAATACAGGTTATCCTCTGATGAAGTCACGTGATGAGACGATACGCGTCAGGATTGGAGCACGGGAACTGCCACAGGCTGACCATAGGATACGAGCTCGGTGCTCGTGGATGTTTTTTACTATAGCTTTCTGCTAAATGTAAGTGTACCATGTTGTTTTTATCCTAATAAACTGATTTATATACGGGATCACGCTATGTGCACTCCACATATATTCATCCCATTGTGACGAGCATTGAGGAAATGGGGATGGTTTGAAGACACCCTTTTGAGGTATACGAACTTGGCGTTCGTTGGATTGACGCCCACACTCATTTTACAAAAGTGAGTGCATCCCCCTTCTGTGTCCTGTCCCCTTTTTCCACTCTGGCCACCACGGAGTTATACTATATACTGTCTGCTTATGTTTTTTATATACCATCCTGCACACCCACCACCCGAATCCCCTGAACTTCTGGATGGGACCCTTGCCTGCTGGAGATTTGTTATTGGATTACAAGCTGTTGTCTTGCAGCAGTAAGGTGAGCTGCTTGCGAGCACAGAGGTGTCCCCACTGAAGACTTTTTTCCCTTTCCTGTGGCTTGTGGACTTGCCTTTTTTGGAACTGATGACTCATTGTTTGAGCACTTTGTATTACAAGGTGGTGGGACTGTTCACCATTTATTTATTTACTTGGAGTCACTAATAAGAATTTGCTGAGTTACCACATATGTGCTAGTATGATACTAGCCCTTTTGCACTAAGATTCCTTTTTTGTTTTTTTTTTGTTTCAGTATTTACAAACATTTTTATGTGCTAGTATGATACTAGCCCTCATGCACATGGACTTTTCTTGATTTATATATTTTTATTTGGTTCATTTTTTTTGTACCCACACTGTATTTGTCACTCATTTATAGCTTTTTATACGTTTTAGGCAATTTTGTTGCCTCAGTCTATTCGGATTTAGTGCCCGTGAGACTGCACTTTATTACATTTCATTATACTGTTATAATTTGTATATTTTTTTTAATTTTTCCTTTCTGGAACTGATGACTCATTATTTGAGCACTTTGTACAACAAGGTGGTGGGATTGTTCACCATTTATTTATTTACTTGGGGTCACCGGTAAGTATTTGCTGAGTTAGCACATATGTGCTAGTATGATAGTAGCCCTTTTGCATTGAGATTTTTCTTTTAATAAGTATTTGCTGAGTTAGCACATATGTGCTAGTATGATACTAGCCCTTTTGCACTGAGAATTTTCTTTTCTTTTGTTTCAGTATCTACAATATTTTTCATGTGCTAGTATGATACTAGCCCTCATGCTCATTATACCTTTTGAAAAATGTTTTTTCATTTTTTCACTCACCTCTCTATACATTTGAGTTAGCCCCTTCCTCTTCCTCTTCCCCCCTTCCCCTTTTTATCACAGCGCAATCACCACTCACTTTATTCATGATTGACAATGTATCTATGGGGGACATTGTTTTTTTTATATTTAATAAAGGAGTTGTCAAAAACCATGTGTGTGTTTATATTTCTTTTTTTACACTTTTTTGTTGAATGAGGTGGGGTACAGTTTACCTCATACTCATTCACGTAGGAAGGGGGGCCGGGATCTGGGGGCCCCCTTGTAAAAGGGGTCTTCCAGATTCTGATAAACCCCTTGCCTGAAGACCACCACTGCCCAGAGTTGAGGGGAAGAGGCCATTGTCCTCATCAACATGGGGCAAGGTGATTTGGGGTGGGGGGCAGAACCCCCTCTGCCCCAAAGCACCCCCCCATGTTGAGGGCATGCAGCCTGGTATGGTTCAGGAGGGGGGGCGCTCACTCGTCCTCTCCTTTTCCTAACCTGCCAGGCTGCATTCTTGGATAAGGGTCTGGTATGGATTTTATGGGGGACCCCACACCATTTAAAAAAAAATTATGGCTTGGGGTTCCGCTTGAAATCTATACCAGACCTGAAGAGCTTGGTATGGATTTGAAAGGAGACCCCATTTTTGCCTGCAATTCTTTTTTTTTACATTTAGCTGTCAGTGGGGAACCCTGCTGACAGCTGATGACTCATTAAGAGCCGGTTCACACGGGGGCAACTTGTCAGGCGACCTAGCCGCCTGACAAGTCGCCTCCCGTTCTCTACAATGGAACCGTTCTAATCGGAGCGACGCAAGTCGCTCCGACTTAGAAGAAAGGTTCCTGTACTACTTTGGGGGCGACTTGCATAGACTTCTATACAGAAGTCGTCTTGCCAATCGCCGCGGCAGTCGTGTGCAGGTCGCCTCGGTGAGGCGACCTGCAAGTCGTGCCGCTTCTAATGTGAACCGGCTCTAAGTGTTAAGAAAGTGTCAGCCGTCTTCCCGGCCCGCTCCTTAGCAACCAGCTATACACAGTGTGTTAAAGAGAAAAAAAAACACATCAAAAACGCAAAACTTGCATTTTTGATGAGGCTCCACTGATGTCTATTACACGCAAAAAGCAATCTGCTGTGGGGAAAAAAGTCCCTGATCCTTTCCAAAAACGCAGCAGCGCAAAATGCACAGATGTGAACAACATCCATAGAAAACGCACCAAAAAATGCATAGGTTTGAACGAAGGATGAAGGAGCAGCCATAAGTCATCACTTTTGCTCATTCAGCTGTATCCTCCTGTCAGCATGTTAATGTTAGCACGTGCATGTAGTAGAACCTCATTGGCACCTAGTCCTGCCCGAGTGCTGCTGTGCTTTAAATACAGAGAGGCTAATATCAAAACAATTTCAGGTCCATATCGTAGCTGTATGTAAAAATGCATTGAATTCTTTTTAAAGGAATACGCAACTGCATTAATTGCTTATTTTTATATCTCCCTAGAGCTTTTGGGAAATTAGAAAATGAATTCTGTAAGAACCTTTTACCTAGCTGATGTTCATGTTTCTACTACCTTTCAGTGTGTTGAAGTTTCACAATGTCACAGGAAGTCGTGTTTTGTTCTTCAAACACTTTATGGATCTCTGCCAACATTTCATCCACTGGTAGCAGCGACTTCTGTTGAACTGTAAGTCATGTTTTTAACAACTTGGTTAGAGCTTTATGATGGAGATGCCCGGATTTATAGCCTTCCTGAGAAAACTCTTCACAGAATCCAACACTTTTCAGAAGGCTAACTGCCAGGATTTTGACTCATGCTATGCTGACTAGGCAGTCCATGCAATTGTTAAGGGAACTAGATTGGCTCCCCTTCAAATACCAAACTAATTTTAAAATTGCTGTGATTTATTCAAGGCAGTGCACAGTGTGTTTATTTGAGTTACTATCTCTATATAAGCCCAGATGGTATTACAAATAATTTACAGCTATTTTTATATCAGCTGCAGAATGATCTCTAAAGACATTAGTAGCCTGCCTCCTTATCTGTTGGAGAAAAAAATCTTCCATTTCTCCATATCAGACATAGCAGGCTTTTAAATTTACAGACATTTTCTTTTTGTTGTATGCTATAAATATCTTCTAGATGAGCAATCAGATCTGCAAATTCATTTATTACTTTAATGCTAGAAGGAATACATAATACTTATGCATTTCGGTTAAAAATATTAGTTATAATATGTAAAATTGTAGCATCTTATTTTGATTTAATTGATGGAGGCTTACATTTTACAATTCAGATCACAAAATGATTTTTGCTGACTTAGGAGACTTATTGTTGTCTAATTATAATTTTTTTGTCGTTTGTTGAGTTTATAAAATACTGTAATTTTAATAAAAACATATCATTTTGGGTTTATTTGTAATCTAATAAAATTCAATTTAAAAGACACAAAATTACTTTTTTTTTCTTTTTTTCTAAAATTGAAAGTTATTAGACTGACCCTTTCCTTTCCTTCTCTGTTACTCTGTTCAGGTGCCAGGAGCAAAAAAGAAATGCTCATCATTTCTGTAAATGCAGAATCATGTGACTCTTTTCCGTGACACCTTCTCCCACATGGTAGCTTTGGTACCAGGTGGTTAACCAATCCTTTGTCCTTAGCCCTCTGTAAGCTCCGACAAGTCAGTTTCCGCTTACACAGTGCTTTTTTTTCTTCCTTGAACAGAGCAGCATATGCTGCTTGGGAGAGGAAAGAATATAAGTAAATATGGTAACTGACTCAGCACTGTCATGGGAGGGTGGGCAGCGAGTCCTAAGCCATGTATAAGCTCTAACAAGTTGGATGGAGCTTTCACATAGCTTTGTGCCCTCACTCCCAATGAATGAATGGAGCAGATGGGGACTGAAGAACAAGGAGAGTATATAATGCTTGGGAGGGGAGAAATCAATGAAGCTGTTACAGCATGGTCAAAGTAAAGTTTTACATTACATGGATTTTTCTCTTTCTCTTAAAAAATAAGGAAACCTCTTCTTAATGGAACTTTAAGGGAAGCTGAGACTTCCCTTTAAGAAACATTGTAGCTATGACTAGTTTCTTTTGGTGCTGTCTCTGGGGCTTCCATCTTTCCTGTTCCCTTGTTGCCTAGTGATTAGTGAAATTGAAACAATAATCAGGATGGAAATCTAAGACATTTTAGACTTCACTGACTGCATTCCTGTTCCAGGGGAGTAAGTCAATTGGTATGTGAATTCAAAATCAGCATGATAGTCCATAGCTGGCATTTTTGAAAACATGTGAGAACTGACAGCCTTATAAAAATATGATAGATTCATTGCAAAAGGGGACTATGAAGAACTTTTTTCTTAGCTGATTAAAGGTAAAAAGTAATAGCTCTTATAAAAAAAAGGGGCCCTATGTGACCTCCTATGACACATCATTATACAAATGGCCCAATGATACCACTACTGGTGTCCAAGTGTGGCTGTCCCTCTTGAGACTCTAATCATATAGTAAGATGCTAATCTATACAATACTCTATGCACCTACATCCTTCTGGCTATTTATGTATCCTGTAACACATATATGAGATGTACACAAAGGGATATATTGATTTACAAGTTCCACTTCACTATTTCTGTCCGCGACGGTCCCCGCCACCTGTTTGTGGGCCTTGGTGCCCCTGTGCCCACCCCCAGACTGTACTTTGTTGCACTCATGTGATCCACTGCAATATTGTAAGCATGTTCTTAAATATGTTCATTGTGGTAATTGTGTTATACTATATGTATTCTTATATTCTTTTTTTCTGTATATTATATTTAGTGTTGCTCTACCTTGCCTTATCCGGTCCTGGAGAAGCCATGTTATTGGCAAAATGTTGACCTGGCAGACTGGGTTACCAGAAGCATACAGTTCTACAAGGGATGTTATGCTTTGATACCTATATTCATGGTCTTCCGGTACTATAGGAGAGACTATGCATATATTTATTGATGGATCTATTTTACGCTTTTATGCCTTTGCTTTTATAATTTTTTGTACAATAAAATGTATATTTTATCTACGTGTTGTCTCCCATACTGAGCCTTTAAAGTCTGGTTATTTAGGTGGGTTCCAGCTTATCTGGCCAAGCATTTTTTCTTATATTACACATTGCGGATGTGGCTCTAGCCAAAATTTATTTTTTAATAGCTCTTATGCGTTTCATACTCACAGTGCTTTTTCTAGTAAAAAAAAATTCCACAGTTCTCTTGTGCGGTAAATCCTTTATATTCTTGGTATGCTGGCAAGAACAACCAGTAACACTTCTTGTATCACTGGTGATCAGCTGATCCATAGCAATGACAAAGAAGCTCAAAGGCTGCCAAAAGGCTTCAAACTGCTTGGATTTCTAAGCAACGATGCAGCACTGACCTTGGAGACACCAAGCCTCCATAGAAGGAACTGTATTCACCCAAAGTAGCGACCTAGATCTGTAAACAGATGGCAGTGTTTTTGCCATTGTATTTGTTGGCTTTCTCTCAATTTTTTTTTTCCTACACATCTATTTCCTGTAAATTGAAATGGACTAATTGCTGCCGAAAGGATTTTTCCAGTTGTAACAGGCATTAAAATTGACTTTTGTTTACATTTTCATGCGATAAAACAAAGGAACCAAGTAAACTACAGTAGTTCTTTGAGAAAGATAAAAGGTAATTTGGAGGAAGTTTTTAATATAGGCAACAATGGTCCAGTTAGATGTATGTCAACACAGGATGCAATCTATGCCCACTCTGCTTCCTGGCTGCTGAACTCAGAAAATCATTAGTATATAATCCACAGAAAAAGAGTAGCCGGTTTATTTTAATGAATATATATATATATATATATATATATATATATATATATATATATATATATATATATATATATATATACTGTATATTACAAAATCAACAACCAGATTTATCCGCATGGATAAATTTAATATATTATAGCTTTCTTTGAACATGTAAACCTAATTCCTCTTTTTTCATTGGACACATTAAAAGTATATTTACATGATTTTCTCATGTAAGCTTTCTCAATTGTTTGAATAAACTGAGATCTGTCTATTGTATAGACGAAGTGAGTTCTGCAAGAATCTACTTTCACTGCTGTCAGTTAGATTGGCTGAATAAGTAACATCAGGCCCAAGCTCAGCCAGGCCCCATTGGTGTGCATTACTCACACTCATTCAGCTTTACTAATTCAGCTATTGTCATATATGAATTGGAGTGTAAAATATGGATTTGTGTTGCCAAGTCAGTCATTTGAAAACTAAGACATTTGACATTCACTCGTTGCATTAAAATTCAGATTCAATTCTGAATGTTTTTTATTCACTCTATATATCTCTATCCTAACTAAATGTTTGAATACTATATTTCTTTCATGCATCCTACATTTTTTTTTTTTTTTTTTTTTTTTTTTTTTTTTTTTGCCACGTCAGACAACTTTAACCAGAGACTGCTTACAGATTGGTATTCATATACGTCTCTTGTCTAGTCACATCATTGTGGCCTTCCGTAATTATCCCACTATTTTTTTTTTTTTTTTTTTTTTTTTTTTTTTTTTTTTTTTTTTTTTTTTATAAGTATTTAAATAAGATGACATACAACAGTTTGCATTTGATATCAATAGTCCCAAACTTCGGGACTTGTAATCTACATCTTATACCGCAGGGCCAATTGGCCGCATTACCTAACATTGACATTATGCGTGTTTGTATATTCTATTTTCTTTTAACTAATCCTTCCCCCCCCCCCCCCCTATAACCCTCCCTTGTAAACCCTCCATGGTACGGGAGCACATCTGGTGGGCAACAACAGGTCTATACACCGTTCTCTCCTATCTCTATATCACACCCAGCATAACTATGCCTCGCTACTAAAGACACGAGCTCTCTTGACGCGCAAGTAGCACTGCTTGCGGACACGGCATTACTTGGACCCACGGATTCCACAACCTTATAAACTTGTTATAGTTGCCGGCCCTGGTATAAAACGTCCTTTCACTCCAAACTGTGGAATTAACAGTTCTAATCCAATCTTCCAGAGTCGGGGGAGTTCTAGATTGCCATAGCTGGGCTATTAATTTCCTAGCCTGGAACAGACATCTGGCTACCGCCACCGCTGTGTACCTGTCTCTCAGGCCAATATCGACTTGACCGAGCACACAGGTCTTCGAATCAAGCACTAGGTTGATTTTGAACGTTATATTTATTTTCCTTAAAATCTCGGACCAGTATCTGACAAGTTTTGGGCACCGCCATATCATGTGGATTAGATCACCTGTTCTTCTGCATCTGGGGCACTCATCATTAATTCTGCGACCAAACATAAAAAGCTTCCTTGGGGTATAATAAGATCTGTGTAGCAGCATCAGATGGGAGGCCATTTGTGAGGGAGAGACCGACACCTCTGTTCCAAATTCCAGAATCTTTTTCCACTCAGCGTCCGTTATCTCCCCCACATCAGCCGCCCACCTGTCCCTACCCCCAGGAAAGCCCACCTGCGTATTTGTTCGCTTTATCAATTGAGTGTATAACTCTGAGATTAGCCCCTTGGAGTTCTCTGATTTAATTATTGAATGTAGCAGCGGGATCCTACCCCATGTGGGGGGTTGCCTATCAAACTGCTTCCTCAGGGCGTGACTAATCTGTAGGTAGGTATAGAATGTACGATTTGGTATCCCGTACTCATACTTCAATTCCTCGAAAGATTTCAAGATACCCCCCTCATATAACTGTATCAGCCGACTTAACCCGCACCTACCCCACAACCTATTGCTATCTACAGATAGTAATTCCTGCAAGTTCTTGTTATTCCATATTGGCGAATATTCTGAAGTTCCTTTGTATCCCATTATTCGCTTAGTTGTCTGCCATACCCTGGTGATCATTTTGAGGGTCGGGATCTCACGTTGTAATGACTCTGCCTCCAGTGCTTCCACCAATGAACTATGTGGACAACCCTGCAAAGCAATTAAGGCGTTCTTACTTCCCCCTCCATCCGTAGCACATCCGCCCAATTGTTGTAACTGGGCTGCCAGAAAATAAGTAAAAGGGTGGGGGACTCCCAGTCCCCCCTCAGTAGTAGGACACTGCAGTTTTTGTAGGCCTATCCTAGCCTGCCCTTTTTTCCATATTAATTTCCCAAAGAGAGATTGAATTTTTTGAAACCACTTCTCTCCAATCCAGACTGGGGAGTTGTGGAGCAAATATAGCAGCTGAGGTAGCCAAACCATTTTTATCAGATTAGCCCGACCCGCCACAGACAGGGGGAGTCTGCTCCAGATATCACATTTCTTTTTAAATTTTTGCAGGAGGGGGGCCAGGTTATCCTCAATATACGCGCTGGAATTTCTGGATAGCACAACGCCGAGATACTTCAATTTCTCCGTAACTTTCAATTGGGGCATGCTAGTTGGGATCTGATTGGCCAATGGGTCGACCGGCAGAAGCGATGATTTCTCCCAGTTAATGGTTAGCCCTGAGAACTTTCCAAAGTCCTCTACCAGGTGCATGATCTTCTCCAATGAGGAAACCGTATCACCAAGAAAAAATAGAACATCATCCGCGAAGAGCGCGATTCGCTCTTCCTCCCCCCTCCTAAGAAACCCCTGCAATTCAGGTGATGATCTCACCGCTCCCGCTAGTGGCTCCATGGCTAAGACATACAGCAAGGGTGACAGGGGACACCCCTGTCTCGTTCCTCTTTCGAGGAAAAAACTTTCCGAATAAACATTGTTTACCTTAAGTCTTGCCCTAGGATTTCTGTAGAGAGTCTTCATCCAGCCAATAAATACAGGGCCAAATCCGAACCTCTCAAGTACCCACCAGAGATATTCCCACTCTAGGCTATCAAAAGCCTTAGCAGTGTCCAAGGACAGTATAGCTCTAGAACCTGCATTCTCGGTCGGCACCTGGACATTCAGGTAAGCCCTTCTAATATTAATACTAGTGGACCGGCCAGGGATAAACCCAGATTGATCTGGGTGTACCAGGTTTGCAATGCATTTATTCAATCTAGATGCCAACGCCCTTGCGACAATTTTGGCATCTGAACACAACAATGATATCGGTCTGTATGAGGTGACTTCCAGTTGATCTTTCCCCTCTTTTGGAATCATTATTATATCAGCTTCTGACATTGATAAAGGCAGCTGCCCATCCTTGTGCGACTGCTCCAGTACCCTTAAGAGCTCTGGAAGCAGCACTTCCCCATACTTTCTGTAAATCTCCAATGGCAAGCCATCCGGGCCGGGAGATTTCTGAGCTGCCATCTCCATGACAGCCGCTTGCAGCTCCCCCAGAGTCAGGGGGGACTCCATCGCACTCCTTTCCCCGTCCGATAGAGCAGGCAGATCCACCCCCTCTATAAACCTGTCCATACTACACCGGTCCGACCCTCGACGTGACCTATACAGATCTCTATAAAATGCAGAGAAGGTCTCTAGGACCTTGGTGGAATCGGAAGTTATCTCTCCAGCCCGTGTCCTAATCGAGGAAATGGCCGACGGGGATAAGTTGGACTTCGTTATAAGTGCAAGCGTCCGGCCTACTTTCTCCCCTTCACCAAAGTAGCTTTGTTTCTGGAAGAGTCTTTTATTCTCTGCTCTTCTGTTAATTACCTCTCTATACTCCTGTTGTCGATTAAGCCAAATCGCCTGTCTTTCAGGAGTTGGATCCGCCACATATTGCGCCTCTGCTTCCATAGCTTCCCTGCTGGCCCTCGCTTCCCATTCCCTTGACTTTTTCTTTATTTTGACAACCTGTTGGTGTAGTAGACCCCTAAGAAATGCTTTTAGGGCATCCCACACTACCCCCTCGGTTGCTGTACCTGAATTAAATGTTACAAATTCTTTTAATTTGGCGGTTACTTCTTCTGTACAGCTTA
The DNA here is from genome assembly GCA_037952925.1 of Lithobates clamitans. Taxonomy (NCBI): domain Eukaryota; kingdom Metazoa; phylum Chordata; class Amphibia; order Anura; family Ranidae; genus Lithobates; species Lithobates clamitans. The sequence goes on along the minus strand of JBBGZY010000932.1, from coordinate 3,044,067 downwards.
TCAGGTCCAGCCAAAGCGGTTTTATTGTCCACCTTTGCAGGCCGTTTCTAGTATTTAAATTCAAGGTCAAAGTCAAGGGAGAGTGATCTGAAATTCCCCTCGGCTTATACTCTATGTTCCTTACTAATTGCAGGGTCTCATAGTTACCTAATGCCATATCTAAGCGTGAAAGAGTAGAGTGTGTCCCTGAATAACAAGAATACTGCCGGACATTTGGGTTGTGAGATCTCCATAGGTCACACCACCCGATCTCTCTTAGGAGTTGACCCAAACGTCCCTCTGATAAGCTCTCTGGGCGATTCGCTGGTGGGAATCGGTCCAGTTTATTATCCAAGACAGTATTAAAGTCTCCCACCAAAATTATAGGTACATCATCCTGATTATCCACAAACTCCAACAGATCCAGAATGGTCTCTGTTTTAAACGGAGGCGGAACATAAATATTTGCTAAGACTAGTGGTCTGTTTTCCACAATACAGCTCAAGAATACGTAGCGACCTAGCGCGTCTATCCTGGCTTCTCTGCAGGAAAATGAAATACCCCTACCCACCAATATGCTCACCCCTCTTGAGTATGAGGTGTAGACAGAGTGATATTGCTCTTGGAATTTATAGTTCCGAGCATATGGTTTGGTGTCATTGGTGAGGTGAGTTTCCTGCAGACAAGCCAGTTCCACGCCATGCGCCTCCAACGCCAAAAACACCGCTGCTCTTTTAGCCGGGTCGCTCATACCCCTAACATTCCAGGAGCCTATTTTTAACGTTTTTAAGGACATCTAGCTAGGGTAAAAAAATAAAAAAGAAGAAGAAAAAAAAAAAAAAAAAAAAAAACCAAAGAAAAACCAAGAACCTTTGAGAATTCGTGACTGCAAAACCTACCAATTCTATAATTGTGCTGGCCAAGGTAAAAAAAAAAAAAAAAAAAAAAAGCAATAAAGGCGAAAGGGAAAAGTAAAGGCTGCATTGCACAAACTCTGTGCACGGTTAAATCTCCCAATATATCCCCTGGACCAATATAATTAGAGATGACTAGGAAAAAAGGTGAAGAGATGCAGCCACAGGAGAACTCTAGCTCCCAAATGACCCGCACCTCAAAAGAGAAGGGGAATCAGGCAGCAGCGGCAGCAGCGGCTAAACTTGAAAAATTTGCGCACCCCTCCACCTCTGCCACATCTCCATCTAAAAATATCCAGCACCAGCAAGACAGACCGCAGACAGGGGACAGGAAGAGCCTAGGAAAAGGACCAGCGATAACGCACGCAACAAAAACTGCAAGCAGTAAAAGCTCAGAGGGGGTGCCCGCAGGACTAGTGACCAACAATGCTGTTGTCTACAACGCTTCAGTTGAAGCGGAACCCACACTGAAAGATGTTTTATGCGCAGTTAACTCCTGTAAGGCCTCCCTAACAGATTTGTGCGCCCAGTTAACCGGGTTAAAGGAAGAGCTAATAATAGTAAGCCAAGAGCTACAAAAGACTATCGCTAGAACAACAACACTGGAGGAGAGAGTAAGCCAGGCCGAGGACGATCTAATTCCATTAAAACGAGAGCTTAAGGCATTAAAAACGCAGATGGGTCTGCACAGCGCTAAAATCGAGGAAATGGAAAACAGGTCCCGCAGAAATAATATAAGGGTGGTGGGACTACCGGAGCGATGTGAGGGCCCCCACCCCGAGGAGTTTTTTGAGAATTGGCTCAGGGGAATATTCGGGGCGGAAACTTTCTCCCATCTATTTGCCATTGAAAGAGTTCATAGAGTGCCAAGCAGGGCCCCACCATCAGGGGGATACCCCAGACCAATAATAATGAAGCTTATTAACTACAGGGATAAGGTGACCCTGATGCGCAGGGCCAGAGAATTGGGGGATATTCTGTACAATGGAACTAAGATCCTATTTTTTCCCGACTATTCCCCAGACCTCCAAAAACGAAGAGCCGAATTCAGGGACATTAAACGTAACTTGCGGAACTATAAACTGGAGTATGCCCTGTTGTATCCCGCTCGCTTGCGTATCATTGCCCTAGGGGCTACCCATTTCTTTGATACAACAACAGGGGCAACAAAATGGCTGGAAGATAATAAAAAGGACTTACTGAGCTAGGGGTGGAATAAAGGTTAGTAAAATTAGGAAAGGAAGGGTGAAAATGGTAAAATTATATAATTTATTTGTTTATTTTTTCCCTTCCTTTTTCTTTTGTTAGTTTTTCGTTTTTTAGAGCAAACAGTAGTGGACACGGGGGGGGGGGGGGAAGGGGGGGTGTGTTAGATGGAAGCACGAACAAATGTTGTGTTTACACGATTTTTGTATGTTTTAAATACTGTTCTGAAAGTTTGGAGGAGGGTAGGGGGAAGGGGGGAGGCGGGTAAGAGTGTGGTAGTAAGACACAATGTATCTTATTTTTTCACGAGAGGGGAGTTGTTTTCTGAACGGTTGGGAGTGGGGAAAAACCAGGTCACAAGTGCAGCCCCCAGGGCTAGCCTAATTAGGCAAATGGGAGGGTCACGAACTGGGGACGTGAGAGGGGGGATGAATACAGTGGGAGGGGGGGTGGGAGGGGAGTTTGTACTGAGATATAGGGTTGGGCAAAGGGGTGCTTGTAAATCACACATAGTTAAGAGGGGGGGGCTTACAAGGGCAACGTATATTGGTACGCATGTTTTTGAATTTGCAATTAGGGGTTTTTCTTTTTTCTTTTTTTACCTTGGCCAGCATGCATCCTACATTAAATGACTATTCTTGTGTACATTTTTTCAGGAAATACAGTACATGTTTAGAGCTACAAACTAAATGCATTAGGGTCATTAATAATAGATAAGTGTTATTAACCACTTGACCTCTGGAAGGTTTCACCTCTTTCCTGACCAGAGCATCTTTTGCAGTTTGACACTGCGCTATTTTAACTGGTAATTGCTCATGCAATTTCTGTACCCAAACTAAATTTATGTCCTTTTTTCCCACAAATAGAGCTTTCTTTTGGTGGTATTTGATCACCACTGGGATTTTAATTTTTTGTGATATGAAGGAAAAAGACTAAAAATTTTGGGGAAAAAAAAGACATATTCTACTTTTTGTTATAAAAATATAAAATAAATTGTTTTTTACACAAAGTTGTCACTTAAGGGGTCATTTGGGGCGAGGGGAGGGGGGTTGTGCTATCTTGGCATTTCCGGGCCTCCAAAACTGTGATAGGTAGTGAGGAAGTGAAATTAGCAATTTACGCCCTTAGAAAGCCTGAAGGAGGTGATTGGTTTTTGGGGTCCTGCACGCAGCTAGACTGCCAAAAAGTTTCATACATGTGGTATACCTATACTCAGGAGAAGCAGCAGAATGTATTTTGGGGTGCATTCTCTGCCTTAAGCCTCCTAGGGCACAACCACGGCCAATTGTTGCTTGGTCCAAACCCCCCAGAGCGTTCTGCCCAAATACCTGCTATCACAGCTGTGCTGCTCAGCAAAAGAGCAGGCTGTGCAGCAATCAGAGCTGTCCCTGATTCAGTATTCCTGTTTCTCCTCCCAGCCAGTCAGGAAGTGGGTCCTGAGACCCAATTGGCTGGGAGTCCTAAGACCCGATTGGACGTGAATCATAAGTCCTGAATAGCCAGGAGGTGAAGCGACCACTGAGACTCGGGAGGAGATGCAGGGAGGGAAGCCGCCGCAGCCACGACCTGGATGAGGTAAGTGCCCCCGCACTGGCGGGGGGGCCTGGAGGGTGACGGGCAAGCGATGTGGCAATCGAGCGACAGTGATTGTTTGAGCGAGAGAGCGCCGGGGGAGTGGGGGGTGGTTGGTTGGCTGGCTGACTGGGGGGGGTGGCTGGCTGGGAGGCTGTGGTCCACCCCCCCAAGAAAATTGAGCACCAGCCGCCACATCCCTGAATGTACAGCATCCAGCTGTTCCCAGTGCTAGGGTTTGGTTGCTAGGACCACCCATGTCCTAGCAACCAATCACATGCTTGCCCCTCCACCAGGCCCCGGCATTCAGAGGAAAAGGAAGTTCCTCTTCCAAACCTATTCAGTCCGAGTGCCTAGCCTTCCAGCTTCCACCTGTCCTGTAGCCGACTCCTTCAATGAGAAGGAACAGATCCTGATGTAAGCTGGGGTTTTCACGATACTTCCTCCTCTCCTTACACTACCTCAACTATTCTCTTAAACCTCTTCACTCTCCTTACCCCACTCTGCTCTTCTCTTTTTACTTTGGGGACCCTATTGAAAGGGAATGGGCTCTAGGGACCATGATATAAGGTCACTTTAAGGACCCTGATGTAAGGGGGCTCTGGCAACTCTGATGTAAGAGGGGCTCTGGGGACCCTGATGTAAGGAGGGCTCTGGGGACCCTAATGTAAGGGGGGTGACTTTGGGAATTTTAATGGAAGGGGGACTCTGATGTAAGGGGGAACTCTGTGGTCCCTGATTTAGGGAGGGGTGCTCTGGGGACCCTGATGTAAGGGATGCTATGGGGACCCTGATGTAAGGGGGATTTTGGGATACTAATAAAAGAGGATACTATGGGGACCCTAATGAACGTTTGGGTCTCTAATGTAAAGGCAAACTCTGGAGACCCTGATTTAGGGAGGGGGAACTCTGGGGACCCTGATGTAAGGGGCGGGAACTCTGGGGACCCTGATTTAAGGAGAGGGGACTCCTAGAACCCTGGTGTAAGGAATGAGGTCTCTGGGGGACACTAATGAAAAAAGGGGGTACTCTGGGGACCCTGATGTAAGGAGGGGGAACTTTGAGGACCCTAATTAAAGTTGTAAACCCTGTATGTAAGGGGGTTAGGCCCGAGGCCCCAGGCCTAAAGCTGTGTAAGGGGCCTATAAAATGTATGATGACTTCCCTGTTCCCCACACACTGTGCCAATGTTCTGCATACCACTGCAGGATTGGAAGATGTTAGCTTGCAAACTTCAGCCAATCTGTTAAGAAGAGTTATTTAGCCAATGAGGTGCCGCACAAGCCATGCTGTGCGCAACAATACTCCCTCCCAGCTAACAAAGCCAACGTTGGCAAGGAAGTAAGAAAGCATCCCTGCACAGGCTGCATTTGCAGTCTTCATTTATTTTTTTGGGGGGTGCAAGTAACTGTTCTTGCCAAGGTGCAAAATAATCCAGCACCGACCCTGTGAATCCCCCCACTGCCCAGCTCCCTTTAAATAATTACCTGAGCCTGATCTTGATCCAGCACTGTCCCTGAGAGCAGCGGCTTTGGACTAGTATTCTGTTCCCAAGCTAAATGTCAAAGTCTGAGGGCTTTCCAAGAGTATGCCTAAACATCCCATGGTAGCGTGGGGGGCCTGTCAAGGAATATACTGTATGTTTGTATTTCCAGTCCATTTTCTTTGTTTCTCTACCATTTTCTTTCTTTTCTGCTAGCACTTCAGATTTGGTAAAGTGGTCCACTATATCTAGAACATGATGGTATTCATCTTCTGATGTGCCAAGTGTAACATAGTCAATGGTTAGTACTTTGAATGGAGCAGGTGAGTGCCAAGTCAGTGGTGAAATTTGATTCTCAGTCCCCTTTAACACTGAAAAGACTACACAGTGGGATTGATTTACTAAAACTGGAGAGTGCAAAATCTGGTGCAGCTCTGCATAGAAACCAATTAGCGTCCAGGGGTTTTTTTTGTCAAAGCTTATTTGAACAAGCTGAAGTCAGAAGCTGATTGGCTACCATGCACAGCTGCACCAGATTTTTCACTTTCCAGTTTTAGTAAATCAACCCCATTACTGGCAGACATATTCAGCCAATTGAAGCAGACACACATTTTTACTCAGATTCTTCCTGCCACATAGAGGACCCAAGCCCTTTAGAGGACAACCTGCCAGATCACTGATGAGTCATGTGAAACATTATTTTGCGCTACAGTATACCATCCCTCGGGATGGTATGGTACCACTAACTCAGCAGTTTGTTATTTTCTCGTAACATCCAGGATTTTTCCCTGTGACTGGGTCACTGCTGTAACCATTTTGCCTCTATTGGGCAATGACTAGATCATTTTTCTGTGTCTCTGCCCAGTTAGACTTTTCCAGTGCATGGATGAGGTTCACCTTAGGCCTGAACTTATGCCTTTATCTTGTCAAGTCAAGTATTTCTATATCTTGAGATTCTTCATCCACATCTCACTGAGGCCTGGCTACTGGGTGAGATGACAGGATGTCTAGGCCCTGAGACATTGGTTCCTAGCTGTATTGAAGGAGAGAAGTCAGCAAAGGCCAGCCTGGCAGCTGATATCAGCTGCTGCATCAGAGAAGTCAAACACCTCCCTATAATCCGGTCCCCATTCCAATTGCATGTGGCCCTCCTTCTGGCTTACCTTGTGTGAGAGCTTTTTAATTTGAGCAAAGTGAAAGGCATAGATCTCAATAATAATATCCTGCCAGCCCCAGAAAACTTCTGACATCAGTCATGGTTGTTGGATGCCTCCATTCCTGTGTGGCCTTTACTTTCCCAGGATCGAGGAGTATGGCTTGTCTGGTTATGATATGACTTAGGAACTCAATCATGTGATTGAATAGATAGCACTTTTTGAGTTTGAGCCTACACCCATACTTTTGCAGATGGGCCCATACGGGATCTAAGTGTGCAAGATGGTCCTTGAATGTGGCAGAAAACATCACTGCCTTGTCTAGATAGATCATGATACTATCCTGGTTCATATCTCCAAGGCAGGGTTTCATCGTCCTCTGGAATAATGCAGGCATGTTGTTTGGCCTGAATGGAACTGGCACAACCCCATAGGGATAATGTAACTAGTCTTTGACTGGTCCAACTTGGAGACAGGAATTTGCCAATGCCCTCTATTAACATTGAGTGAGGAGGAAAAAAAATGGTCTGTCCTATGAAGGCAAGTGATCCATGTAAGAATATAGGTTTCCCTCATGATAACAGCATTCAGAGGTTTAATGTCCAGGTTCTTACTCTCCGCAATCAGCCCTTGTTTCATCATCTGTTCCAGTACCTGCTGACAAATTGGTAGAGGTTTGGAGGTAAACTTTGATACCTCTCCTGCATGGGAGGGTTCTCTCCTGTGGGTATGTTCTGTTAAATCCTATTGCTAAGGCCCAGGTCAAGGCTACCCTGTGAGAACACCCCTGACCACTTTTCCAATAGTTGCCTTATTGCCTCTAACTGAGTGGGTGTCAGCCATCAGAGTAGTAGTATTTGCTCTCCATCCCACTCTTGGTTAATTCCCGATGACTACTGAGTCATATTCACTCGTGGCATGAAATGATGGCCAGAAAACTCCCAGAGCTCTATCTTCCAGACCTTGGGGACATTTACATAATTTGAGCCAATTATGCCACTGCTCTCCCAGAAAGTAGGTGGAATGGAAGTGTTACAAATTGTAACTCGTACCATATGTTGAATTTCTGCGAGGATCCTGGTAACAAACTGAGCTACTTCTGAGTTTAAGGTTTCCATGAAGACAATGAAGCCTTAATGATCCATGAAGAGATCTGACATTCATGGAGAGTAGAAGTTCTTGATAAGATGGCACCTCAACCTCTGTCCCGAAGGGAACGCAGACGTTGCCAGCTTTTTCCAAGATGTTTACAGAGCACATGTCAGTGCCCCCAGTGCCTCCAAACCAAGTATTACTGGTTCTAGCAGAGTAGAGACTTGAGAGCCAATATCGAAGAGGCACTCGGTCCCTTAGCCATTGAAACATCTATGTAGGACAGTTAATCACCTCATCTTCGGTTCTTAAATGGGAAGTTGTTCCATTTTTTGTGTTACTGCTTGGATCTTGGTAACAGGGTTTTCTAGTTTAATAGTTTCTTCTGTGTACAGCTAGGGCAGTCTCTCTGGTGATGGACCTATTCTTGACAGCCACAGCATGAAAATGGTGACCCTGCCCAGCTTGGCTGCCTTCTTCAACAGGGGGAATGTTAAAAGCCTAGCAGTGACTATGATCTTGTTCCCTTCAGCATCACTAGCTAGAAGATTAAAGCAGAACTTCTTTTAATCCTTATGCTGCTAGCATTAGTAAATAGATAGGAATGTATTATTATATTTACTTGTTTTGAAGTTTTTTTAATTAAATCGTATTTTATTCATATAGAAAATGAGAGAGGCAGAAAAAATGTAAACATTACAAACATTGGTAAGGTACACCGACAATAAGTATCATTTGCGTCGGAACAAATGCATGTCCAGGTTACATATACAGTAAATGGATTGAAAACATGTTTATAACTTATAAAGCAACTCTGGAGACCATCTGTGATAGCAACCCCTGAAAACATTACAGGTTAAAGTAACCTTCACCATTATTTCAGAAAAGGGGATCATAGGTGTCCCGTACGTAGTGCATCAGGAAAAATATGTCGTAGGGGTCACACACTGAATCAGTAACAGTGGATAAGTCAAAGTCATGGTAGATTTGCTCAATGGATTCCTAAGGGTGTATTTAGACATAGAAGAAAAGGAATAGGGGCAGAAAAGAGGGGCAGAAAGATAGGGGACAAGAAGAACTCCATCATAGTCCGAAGGCAACGTCATCTAGGACACTCTCATCCCAGGAGATAAACTCAGAGGAGTATCGGAACATGGACCATGAAGTCCAAGTGAGATAAAACTGTTCATCTTTACCATATTCCTCCACCAACAGACATTCAAGGTCCCTTATGCGGTTTCACCTCAGTAGCCTAATCCCCCAGGGAAGGCATGGTTGTCGATCTCCAGTGATGTGGAATCAATACTCTGGCCACTGCCAGAAAATGTCGCAATACATCTTTTTTGATGGCTTTGAATTTGCCAAGGAGTATAGATAATAGAGCCACCTCAGGTGAAGGTTGAATGGAAGTCGCTATCAGTTTACAGTATAGTCTGAAGATCTGTTGCCAAAATCCCTGTACAGGAGGGCATTCCCACCAGATGTGGAGCATGGTACCCCTGGAGCCAAGAAACCGCCAACAGGTATCTGGTACTGCCAAGTTGAAATGGTGTATAGTTGAAGTGATTTTTTTTTTACATTTCTTTAGTTGCTTCCTGGTTTTCAGGCCTAGGCAAATGATGTCATACATCCCAGGAGTCGTCAGGAGGGGAGGAGGGGCTTTCTCAGCTAAGCACACCCTCCTGTCTACATACCTGAGCTACATGTATCATCTGCCCTTACTCAAGATGACCATGGCCAGAAGTGCTTGGAGGTGTTTTTTAAAAGTCATTGCAGACATCATGGAGACATGCCTGGATGGGTGAGTTTGCTTTGAATATTGAAAATGAATATGTCATACAGACCTGGCAGTGGGGGGGGGCTTCTCACACAATCCGGTGGCTGCAACCAGCGGGATTGAGTGTAAAACTGACAGGCAGACTCCTGCCTGTCAGGTGGATGCATTCGAACAGCTGAGCCCCGATTGCCTCCACACACCCCAGGTACCAGAGCAGCCCCCTCGCAAGCGCCCCCCACCATGTATTTCGGGCTCCACTTGCCCATCTGCAGGACCTGGGACTGACATGGTGGGTGTCGGCAGGTGGAGGGGATGGACAAGAGTAAACACACGTTTGTACTCCTCCCCTTCTTGCTGTAACCCGAAAAGCGACATGTATGACATCACTTCCGGGTCACCCTGTCACTTTCCCTGGCTAGCATAGCCTGGAAGGAATGTATTGCAATGTGATCTGCATTGCAATACATTCAATGGAGCCTAGAGGAGACATGCAGGGTCTCATTAAAGAGAACCTGTCACATAGAAATCATCACTAGGGGACTTTTTGTCCCCTATGTGATGGACAAAAAAACAAAATAAGCAAAAATAAAAATAAAAACTTTTTTTGCATAAAAATAGTTACACCCAAGCGCATAAAATTCCCCCCAAATCTTTTTTTAGCCCCCCACCCTCATATAAGCATGTATGAACATAAACGCATGCCTTGGGGGCACATAACATGAAAACATCAATTGCAATACACATGTTACATATCGCCACACACCAGAGTGAAAGCAATAATTTTAGCAGAAGACCTCCTCCGTAACACTAAACTGATCATCTGTAGGGGGCTTTTGGTGCGTTGCCCATAGAAAATTTAGGGTACTGAAATGTGCTGCCATTTCAGGGGCGCACACAAATTTAAGGTTTAACATGTTGGGTATCTATTTACTCAGTGCAACCTCATCTTTTATATTTTACCAAAAGTGTGGGTAGTTTATCGCAATTTTTACTGATATTTGCGGTAAAATCAAGTAACATAAAAAATTGTTACTACCATTGTTTTATTCTTTAGGATGTCTGCTTTCACAAAATATATAATATTTGGGGGTTTAATGTAATCTTCAGGCCTAAATTTATTTTTAAAGCGTGTGCACAAAATGCAAAAACGGTTCTGTCAGCGAAAGGATTATAGATATAGAATTTTTGGTTTCTGTTGCTCAGAGTCAATGTATTTTCACTTTAATAAACAGAAGTATGTGCGGGTGTGAGTGATGCCAGTTGTTTATGGTATTAAGCTTGGGAAATGATAGGTTGTTCCATACCAAGCTAACTTGTTATGGGAAAAAGATAAGTGTCTTATGGAAATTTACAAGAGTGTGAATGTTTAGAGGGTTACATAAGTGGGTTTGGCTGGTATAAATGAAGGGTTAACATCTCATGGTGAAAACCAACCTTAGTGAGGACACTAACCAGTGCATCTGCGATCTTGCCTGCCTGAATCTTTAGGGAGACCCTATAAGCTGACTTGCTAATAGGCTTGTGGCTCCCTGTATAAATAGTGGACAGCTAAGTTGGTCAGGCTGGAGCATGTGGAAAAGGTACTCCAGTAGGACTCAATACTTCTGACAGCCTTGTCTGCTGCTCCTGGTACTTGTGGGGTTTAGCCAACTGCATGTCTGCATGCCTGCTACCTCTGGGCCAGATGGCTCAAAAGGGATGGCCTCTGTAAACTCTGCTTTGTCCCCTGTCACCCTCAGTCGGTGGTCTGTCAGGGAGACCTAAGTTCCTCCAGGCTGTTGTAAATTTTAACAGTTTCAAGGAATTCAGAGCTATCTTTCACAGGTGCCAAAGAGATGACAGGCTGAGGAGACCTCAGGCCCTCTGGGCCAGGTTTAGAGGAGGCAGTCCAACCTGGTTGAATTGGCCCCTTCTACGGAGAGTCCAGAGAGGAATTGATTGCAGATCACTTCTTCAGCAGATTGAGAATCTGCATTGCACATGGTAGCATGGTAGGTGAATCAGGTGTCTCAAGTGGAGATGTAGGCTCCAGGGGAGTTAAACTTGGCTCATACCCGAATACCAGTCATCCCAGGTACCCAACTAACGCATTAGTGTTGATGGTGTTCATTACCCCCACCTCTGTCATTCCTCCTCCCCCCAGTCTATGTAAAAACAGGCCATGGATACTACAGCTCAGGGTGCACTAAGGTCACATACATAACTGTCCCTTAGACCAGTGGTAACAATATCACCCACAGTAACGGACTTCTGATTATCTGTGTAGCCCCTGAATCCCAGGAAGCACAAAAAACAGCTGACACCATGCTAGATTGTTGGTCTTGTTAGATGGGACAGCCTTGTTCTTTTTTCGGAAAGACACACTAAAGCCTCATACACACGATCGGATTTTCTGATGGGAAATGTGTGATGACAGGCTGTTGGCCGAAAATCCGACGGTTTGTATGCTCCATCGAACAATTGTTGTCGGATTTTCCGTGGACAAATGTTGGATAGCAGGTTTTAAAATTTTCCGCAGACAAATGTCTGTTGTCGGATTTTCCGAGTGTGTGTACACAAGTTCGTTGGACAAAAGTCCAAAGTACAAACACACATGCTCAGAAGCAAGGACGAGCCAGAAGCAGTCGATCTTGTAAACTAGCGTTCATAATGGAGAATTACCATTCGTGACGTGGCAAATTATGAAATCTCCAAATGCAGCGCACATTCTCTTCTTCTTTAACAGGATAATAATGAAGCTGGTGATATTGATGGAGTTATTGCAAATTCATTTTCAAAGGCTTTTTTTTTCTAGTGATGTCAAGAATAATATTATTATGCTTTTTTTTTTTTTTATTTGGGCAAGTTACCACAACACTATTATCCCATTTTTATATGCATTTTTAAGATCAAAGATACAACTATGTTGGTGTCCCTTGTCAATTTTACATTGTATTTTTTAAAATTTAACTGCCTACTCCCAAACTGTCATTTGAAGTAAAACACATAGCCAAGTATCCACAATTTTTTTATTGTGCATTAAAAAAAGAAAACAAAATTAGACATGCTATCTGCCAATAGAACTTAACCAATAAGTGCATTCTATGTATCCAAAAATATAGAAAATATACCAAATCAAATCATTATTATTCAACCGAAAAATAAAATAAAAGCCTCCTGCGTGTGTCCTGCTTCTTAATATAGGTGGTCAACAATGCCAAGAGTTGATGAAAGCAGGGGTCCAACATCAAGAGATAATTCCGAAAATCATCTGGATTATTCTCCTGGAGCTCCTGCAGCAAAAACATATGACATAATTGGTCACGATTAATAAAGCAACCAATTTTTGGTCCAAGAACTCCTCCTCCTCCTGTTCCTGGACTGGTCCTGGGTTAAAGCAATAACTCCAAGGCCAGTAATAAATAACACGTTATCTCCTGGTTGACGAACGGCCGTCCAGAGACAAACTGAAAAGCACGAAATGAAAAGCGCGAAATGAAAAGCATGAATCAACACTCACCAAACTTCTACTAACATGAAATTAGCAGAAGGAGCCCAAAGGGTGGCACTAAAGAGCTGAAAAACCATGTAGTACGTCAGTACGTTTGTGTTTGTTGGCCAACTATTCCTTGCCGTTTGTATGCAAGACAAAATCCAGGCACACGCCTTCAGACAAAAGTCAGAGGTTTTGTCTGCATAAAATCCGATCATGTGTACGAGGCTTTAGACAACCCCGCTTGCTGCAAACAAACCATTTTCAGGTGTTCAAAGCTAATGGAATGTCCAGGTGCTTTAGGTCTAAGGGTTCAGCTGCTTTTCTTCCTTTCTGGCTGAGTGCAGTAGTCCTAAAGGTGTAAGACATTTGGTTAGCCACATAGGAATTTGTGATTTCAGCTGCTTAATCCACCGACTTGGACTCTTGGTCTAGTACAAACTGCTGGACCTCAACAGGACATATGTGGAGGAATGAGTCCTTAATCAACAGCTCCTGCAGGATGTCAAAGACAGTCTCTTCAGCCATTTACAGAAAGCAGCACACAAACTGCAACAAGGTCAATGTATCTGTCATTAAGACCTTCTTACAATGTCCTGAAGAGTTTGTGGTACACATCTGGCATAAGATGGTACTGTTTAGCAATGTCATGGTTAATGGAATAATAGTCCCCTACTCAGTCCAAAAAACGTATAATTACTTCCAGAGCCTTGCCTCTCTGCTGCATTATGAGGTGCCCTGCCCATTGTCCAAGTCCTGTAAAAATTCCTGTCTATTACTCTATCTACTCATAGTTTGGAAGTTGTCCAAGGGAATTTTATAGAACATTTCTTCCCTGAACTCCACAGACCTAAAGTTTAGCTAGCTCTAGCTGTTGTTGATGCTTGATGCTACTTGACAAAGATCCTGCTGGTGTCATCAAAGCTCCATCTGGTGTTGAGGTAATGCTTGTTGGTGCTACAGAATGAAATGAAGATTCAGCTTCAGTTCAGTGGAGCCCAGCAGTTGTGTGTCATCCTCTAAGGAGATAATCTGGGTGCCAGATTGGCCACCCTAGTCATCACATCTATCCTCATCCTGTGGTGAGGAAGACTGCTCCCAGGGCCGAAACTGGGGAGGGGGGGGGTGCCGCCAGGGGTGCTGCCCTCATCCGCACTGGGAACCACTGCTCTAACGGTGTCTGACAGCCACCAGCTCTCTGCTTAGGGCACTAAGAAATGAGTGATCTGCTGTTTGATTACTCAGTTCTCAGCCTTAGAGCCAGTGGGAGACAGATGCAGCATCTACTTAGTTAAGTATGATTCATAAATACAATTCCCATACTTCCCTTTTAATTACCCAACATCTCCTCCTCCCTGCTCTCTGACCCACATGGCAATTAGGCCTCATTCACATGGAGCATATGCATTCATGCCCTGTGTGATGGTAGTGTACAGCGTGGGGATGCATGGTGTTCTGTGTACAGAACAACTCCATGCAGCCATATTGCTTTGCACTTATAGAAATTTACAGCAGCTACAGATTGAATAGAAAAGAATAATTATTTTTAATAACATTCAATTACAATATGACTTGTATCACAATTGTACAGGCTATATTATTTTTTCCTTATTTGCCATTTTTTTTTCCCCACAAAAGTGGAGTTACCCTTTAAATACCATGTTTGGGGGATGCTTTAAACCTGCAAATTAAAGAATTTGTAAGATTTACTAAATAAAAGTGACATTTAGAAACAAAAAAAAAGCATTTGCCACTAAATGATGCCTCCCTGCCAGCTTTCTTCTGTTTATAAATAAAGCCATTTTCAAGGCTAATAGGCAAGGGATTGTCAAATATAGGGCACGAGAAGCTAAACACTGCCCTGGGGAACATGTACCAATGCAAAAACATTTAAAAAAATACTGTTCAGCAGGATTTTAAATAAGGCTTAAAGGGCAACATACACTAATCCTATTTTGTAGATTTTAAATTAAGAGCCCTTGCACACTGGGGCGGGGGGCGGCGTCGGCGGTAAAATGCCGCTATTATTAAAACCGCCCTGCTAGCGGCCGAGAAAGGGTTAAATACCACCGCAAAGCGCCTCTGCAGAGGCGCATTGCCGGCGGTATAGCTGCGCCGTCCCATTGATTTCAATGGGCAGGAGCGGTAAAGGAGCGGTATACACACCGCTCCTTCACCGCTCCGAAGATGCTGCTGGCAGGACTTTTTTTACCGTCCTGCCAGCGCATCGCTCCAGTGTGCAAGCCCTCGGGGCTTTCACACTGGGATGACAGCAGTGGCACTTTCGGGGCGGTTTGCAGGCGCTATTATTAGCGCAATAGCGCCTGCAAACCGCCCCAGTGTGCAAGGGCTCTAAGTGACCAGGATCCTCTGGAGATCTGGTATAGATTGCAAGGGGGACCTCACAAAAAAGGTCAAAATTAAATCTTGTCTTGATTTTAAGGGGATAACCCACACAAAAAAAAACAAACAAGAAAAAGGTAGGGTCCACCCCAAATCCAAACCATACCATAAATCATACATTATTTGGACATGCAGCTGTATTTTGGAAAAGCTGGATTTTGCAAAGCGCAGTTGCACTCTGTGAGAGCAATTGCTCCAAAGCTTAGTAAATGAGGAAACGCTCTGCTGAATTCCATCATCCAATCATAATCAAGCAAAAAGGCTGTTTTTAAATTTTTCCTTGCATGTGATTGGGTATTCTTTGCAAAGTGAAGCTTTACCTCATTTACTAAGCTCTGGCGCAACTGCATTTGCAGAGTGCAACTGCACTTTGCAAAGTGCACAGTCTATTTGCCTTTAGTAAGTCAACCCCATTAAGTCTAGGGTCAACATGTTTTTTTTGGCAA
Organism: Lithobates clamitans; assembly: GCA_037952925.1. Lineage (NCBI taxonomy): Eukaryota > Metazoa > Chordata > Amphibia > Anura > Ranidae > Lithobates > Lithobates clamitans. The sequence goes on along the minus strand of JBBGZY010000932.1, from coordinate 3,028,569 downwards.
GTCAGCGGGTGTTGTTCGCTGGATCTTTCTTTACATTGTTTTGGCCTCTCTAAATATGTTGAATCATGGCTACTTCATGGTCACCACACTGCTACTGATAGCTTCAACCAAGATGGGCAATCTCTATGAGTAAGCCCTTTTTGGGTGAAACATGTCAGAGTGAACCTTTGTCTGGGTGGGCACTTATGTTGTCATCTGGTCATGGAATAATAAAGCTTTGGGAAGACTAATGTTTATGGAGTATGGCTAACTTATTTTTTCATACCTAGAAGTGTGTTGGATGTTGAATATCCTTCAGTTGGTGTAGTTGTTTTCCCTCTGCCTGACTGGAAAATATTATAGCTCTGATTTGTAGGGTGGCTATTTGTTCATTTTTTATTCTGGAAACAGTTCCACTTGATTGTAAGAGGTTGTTAGGATGCAGCAGGTAGTTTACTTGTTTCACCTGTTCATATTTGGGGTACTGTTTTGGCATATCAGAGTTGCTCTTTCCCAAGTATATAAATATATAGAGAGAGAGCAGGGCAAGTAAAAGTAAGAGCAACAAATGGAGCGGGGAGTGAGCAAAGCAGAGTTGTGGTCCCCATGGGAGCTTGTGGGTGGGGCCCTGTTCTACATAATATGGCCAAACTTCCACAGCTGTTGAACACCCCACTATCCTGTCCTTTAGATGAGCTCAGCAGACAGGACAAAGGAACACACTGTAGTAGGCAACAGCTGCCTTATATTAACTGGGGTCCAGAACCAGCAAAGTTTAGGCTTGAAGTCTGTTGGTGGTGTTCAAATCTTTTTTAGCCTATGTTCACTTGGCCCCACTTGCGTGTTTGAGTGAGTGGTTACATCTACAGATGAGCCGAACACCCCCCGGTACGGTTCGCAGCAGAACATGCGAAGGGACCAACACCGTTAAAGTCTATGGGACCCGAATGTGAAAAATCAAAAGTGCAAATTTTAAAGGCTAATATGCAAGTTATTGTCCTAAAAAGTGTTTGGGGACCCGGGTCCTGCCCCAGGGGACATGTATCAATGCAAAAATTTTTTTTAAAAACAGCATGTTTTTTTGGGAGCAGTGAGTTTAATACTGCTTAAAGTGAAAAAATAAAAGTGAAATATTCCTTTAAATATCATACCTGGAGGGTGTCTATAGTATGCCTGTAAAGTGGCGCGTGTTTCCCGTGTTTAGAACAGTCCCTGTACAAAATTACATTTCTAAAGGAATAAAAGTCATTTAAAACTGCTTGCGACTGTAATGTAATGTCGGGTCCCAGGAATATGGATGAAAATTATTAAGAAAAACGGGATGGGTACCCCCCCAGCCCATTACCAGGCCCTTTGGGTCTTGTATGGATATTAAGGGGAACCCCGCACCAAAATTTTAAAAAAATAAGGCGTGGGGCCCCCAGGCCCTATATACTCTGAACAGAAGTATTCAGGCGGTCCAAACAAGACAGGGACTGTAGGTTTATTCTTAAGTTGAATCTGTTTGTAATTTGGAACAGGTACATTTTGTAAGTGTAGCTCCAGCCAAAAAAAATCAATTTTTAAGCTTTTTGGATAACATAGGGAAGGGTTATCACCCCTGTAACATTTGTTTTGCTGTCTGTTCCCCTGTTCAGAAGATTTCACCTCACTTTCTGTCCCAATGACAATTGGATTTTGAAAATTTTGGGTTATTAGGGAAACAAGAAGTGGAGACACCTTTTTCCCATATTAACTCTTACAGGAGAGAATTTCCCTTCCCAGGGGTAGATTTCCTCTCACTTCCTGTTGTCTCCCTGCATTTGTCAGTAGGAGTCATTTGTAAGTCAGATGTTTGAAAGTAGGGAACCGCCTGTATATACTATACGGCCTGCCCTATATACGCTGCAGAAAATTGGGCCTTAGGTGTTGGTGGTACTAGAACACTGTAAGCCCTCACAGTTACTCTTGGTGGGTGCTGGAACGGGCCCTGCTGTGAAATATTATATCAAGGATTGTAATTACATGCCCCTATTGAATAGGGGCAGAAAAATTGGGCCTTAGGCACTGGTGGTGGTGCCACAACACTGCAACCCCTCACAGATACTCTAGTTGAGCACAAGAATGAGCCCTGCTGTGAAATATTACAGCAAAAATTGTAATTACAAGCCCTGTTAAACAGGGGCAGAAAAATTGGGCCTTAGGCACTGGTGGTGGTGCCCTGAAACAAAAATGTTCTTAGAAGCTATCAACATGAACATTGAGGAGGAATAGGATAGTCACTCAGCATAACAGGATAGTCACTCAGCATAGGCAGTCTTCAAGGGATCTCAAATTCATAGAAAAATTAATTGGTTACATCAGCATTAGGTGCTTGGTAGCTGGTGATCCAATTCATTCATTTTTATGAAGGTGAGCTGATCAACTGTGTCTGTAGACAGGCCACACTCTGTGATCGGTTACAAAGCCTCCACCAGCACTGAATATGCGTTCAGAAAGAACGCTGGATGCAGGACAGGCCAGTAGTTCAATTGCATATTGTGCAAGCTCTGGCCAGTGATCCATCCTCAAGACCCAGTAACCCAGTAGATTTTCGGTTGGAAAGGTCTCCAAGTCTGATCTTGCCCCTAGGTACTCCTGCACCATGTAAATCAGACGCTGGAGATGGTTGCTGGAACCGATCAGACCTTGGGGCTGCGGACTAAAGAATTGTCTGAACGCATCGGTCAGACGGCCACCTTCTCCACCGCTCCTTCTGTGACTGACCGAAGCCTCAGCAACACGTTGTCCAGGAGGACCAGGAAACTGTAACCTCCCAGGCTCTGGAAACGCATTGCACAAACCTTTCTGCAAGGCCTCCCGAAGATGTTTCATCCTCTGCTCCCTCTGTGAAGGCTGGATACGTTCTGCCACCTTACCCTTGTAACTTGGATGAAGGAGGGTTGCCAGCCAGTAATGATCCCTCTCCTTGATACCACGAATACGAGGGTCCTTTCGCAGGCTTTGCAGGATCAGGGAGGCCATGCAGCAAAGCTTTGCTGAGGCATTCGATCCGGAGTCTTCTGGGTCACTAAGGATGACATGATCCGCAGCCACCTCCTCTCAGCCACGTACAAGTCCATGGGTTTCTGGGGACTGAAAACGATCCCTTGAAGACTGCTGCTGATGCTAAGTGCTAGGCTCCACCTCCATGCTGACACAATCTTCATCCTCCTCCTCCTCCTCTTCCTGTGTAATCGGCGGGCCCACAGGAATACTGTCTGGATAAAGGGGGCCTTGAGAGGTAAGGAAGTCTTCCTCTTCCTCCCTCTGTTCTGCCTCAAGTGCCCTGTCCATTATTCCGCGAAGCGTGTGCTCCAATGGGAAGTCAAGAGGGACAGTATCACTGATGCATGCACTGTCACTGCTCACCATCCTCGTGGCCTTGTGACAGTACAGTGCATGCATCCTTGATCAGTAACCATTGGCGTGGCGAAAAAAAGCCAAGCTCCCCTGACCCTGTCCTGGTGCCATACTCACACAGGTACTCATTTATGGCCCTCTGCTGCATGTGCAGCTCTTGAAGCATTGCCAACGTTGAGTTCAACCTGGTGGGCATGCCACAAATGAGGCGGTTCTTGGGCAGGTTGCATTCCTTTTGAAGGTCAGCCAGCCGAGCACTGGCATTATATGACTGGCGGAAATGTCCACATTATATGACTGGCGGAGATCCTGTAAGCCCGGGTACCTGCAAAAGAACTGCTGCACCACCAAATTAAGGACGTGAGCCAAACAGGGAACATGGGTCAAGTGTCCCTGTCGGAGGACGGAGAGGAGGTTGGTGCCATTGTCGCAAACCACCATTCCTGGCTGAAGTGTGGCTTCTGTCCCCTAAAAAGACCAACTCAAGCACTGCATGGCATCTTTTTGCCTGAGTGCTTGCGTAGCCCCTTGAACGCTTACAGAACACCACTGGTTCCGAGGACAAATCTGCAGAGGAAGAGGCCATAGAGGAAGAAGAAGAAGAGGAGGGGGTGGAGGAGAGAGGTGTGGTAGAATCACCACTACTAGCATTTTGGAGGCGTGGTGGTGGAACAAGCTCCAACAACACTGAACCCTGTCCTGCATTCTTCCCAGCTGCCAGCAGAGTTACCCAGTGTGCCGTGAAAGAAAGGTAACGTCCCTGTCCATGCCTGCTGGACCATGAGTCAGTGGTAATATGCACCTTACCGCTGACTGCCCTGTCCAATGAGGCCAAGACATTGCCTTCCACATGCTGGTAGAGAGCCGGAATGGCCTTCTGTGAAAAGAAATGGCGTTTGGGAACCTGCCACTGAGGTACCGCACATTCCATAAATTCACGAAAAGAGGCAGAGTCTACCAGCTGAAAAGGCAGCAGTTGGAGTGCTAGCAATTTAGCCAAGCTACCATTCAGCCGCTGAGCATGTGGATTTTCTTTCGACAGTTTAGCAAATGGGGTAGGGAAATTTGCCTGCTACAATTGGATGTTGGTGTAGCGATAGCAGATTGCCCGCAAGTACTTGGCACACCTAATTATACACCTTCATTCCTCTCGGTGAAGGTTTCTGAGAGGACTGAAGGTATAGTGGGGTTGGAGATCCCAGCTGATGAGGAGCAAGGAGAGGTCTGCCAGCGCCCTGCACATGCGGAGCTCTGCGGTGTGATGCAGTCAGGTGGCCCCTGGAGGGCATCCTGCCTCGTTGGAATGGCCTCCTCCTCCTCCCTTCTATCAGGCACCCACGTAGAGTCAGCGACCTCATCATCCCCTCCCTCCTCATCACTGAAGTAAACCTGGCAGTATGCTGCAGCTGGGGGAACATGACTGACAATTTCTTGTCCTTCTTGGGCACCCCCTCTCTCTGGGCTCACGTTACTGCCTTCCTCAACCTGGGTACCATCATCAGAGCCTTCAAAACACTGAGCATTCTCCTGCAGCATGTACCCGACACTGTGGTCGAACAGTTTGGGGGACTCCTCCGTGTATGATGGTGGGACTAGGGAAGGAGTGACTGATGACATTGAGCCAATGTAATAGGCCGCTTTGGCAGCTGCAGTGGCAGGCAAACTACTGTGAGCCTGGGTGACAGAGGGTGAGGAGGATGAGGACGGCTTAGTTGTCCACTCAACCAACACTTCTGCATGTTGTGGATCAACACGGCCAGCTGCCAAAAAAAGGACAAGCGCACCCTACGGCCATGTGCTGAGGATGCACGGTGTCCATGACCAGCACTGTTGACTGTAGACACAGAGCCTGCTTGCCCTCTTTTATTGGCCTTTGAGCATCTGTCTCTTCTTGGTGGCCTTCCAGACATGCTGTAAAATTTTATTCACAAAACACCGCCTGAAGTTTACTAGAAAAAGTACACCAGGAATGGCCTGCAGTCAGATATAGGCTTGGCTAGACTAGAATGCAGTGGATATACATATGTTGAAGACTGTATATATATTTAATGCACTGCAGATCACTGAATCACCTGCCTGCCTGCCTGCCTGAAAGTATGTTTGAAAACGTACACCAGGAATGGCCTGCAGTCAGATATAGGCTTGGCTAGACTGTAATGCAGTGGATATATATATATATGTAGGAGACTGTATATTTATTTAATGCACTGCAGATCACTGAATCACCTGCCTGCCTGCCGGAAAGTGTATTTGAAAACGTACACCAGGAATGGCCTGCAGTCATATATAGGCTTGGCCAGACTAAAATGCAGTGGATATATATGTAGGGGACTGTATATCTATTTTATGCACTGCAGGTCACTAAATCACCTGCCTGCCTGCCTGAAAGTATATTTGAAAACATACACCAGGATTGGCCTGCAGTCAGATATAGGCTTGGCTAGAATGGAATGCAGTGAATATATACATGTAGGAGACTGTATATATATATTCTATGCACTGCAGATCACTGAATCACCTGCCTGCCTGCCTGCCTGCCTGCCTGCCTGAAAGTATATTTGAAAACGTACACCAGGAATGGCCTGCAGTCAGATATAGGCTTGGCTAGACTAAAATGCAGTGGATATAAATGTAGGAGACTGTATATATATTTTATGCACTGCAGATCACTGAATCACCTGCCTGTCTGCCTGGAAGTATATTTGAAAATGTACACCAGGAATGCCCTGCAGTCAGATATAGGCTTGGCTAGACTGGAATGCAGTGGATATATACAGGCATACCCCACTTTTAAGTACACAATGAGGTTTATTTAATATCGCTGGAGAGTGCAAAATCAGGCTCACTTCTACATAGAAACCAATGAGCTTCCAGGTTTTATTACCAGGCTTAATTGAACAAGCTGGGGTTTAGAAGCTCATTGGTTTCTATGCAGAAGTGAGCCTGATTTTGCACTCTACAGCGATAGTAAATAAGCCTCATTGTGTACTTAAAAGTGGGGTATGTCTGTATATGTAGGAGACTGTATATATATTTAATTCACTGCAGTTCACTGAATCACCTGCCTGCCTGACAGTAAATTAGAAAAAGTACACCAGGAACAGCCTGCAGTCGGATCTAGCTACACTGGATACAGTGGATGTATATATATATATATATATATATATATATATATATATATATATATATATATATACAAGCCTATATATATAGATATATATATATATATTAAATGCCCTGCAGCTAGCTGAATCACCTGCCTGCCTGAAGTATATTAGAAACGGTACACCAGGAACAGACTGCAGTCAGCTCTAGCTAAACTGGATACAGTGGATATATATATACGAGACTGACTATATATATATATACATATATATATTAAATACACTGCAGCTAACTTAATCACCTGCCTGCCTGAAGTATATTAGAAGCAGTACACCAGGAATGGCCTGCAGTCAGATCTAGCTAAACTGGATACAGTGTATATATATATATATATATATATATATATATATATATACTAAATACACTGCAGCTAACTGAATCGCCCGCCTGCTCAATCTAAATTAAATGACACTCTCTCTCAGTCAACGCTAGCAACACACTACACAGGGCCGACGTGCAGGCGGCCTTATATAGTGTGGGGCGTGGACTTAACCCCCTGAGCCATAACTGGACAAAGGTACCCTGCCTTTGGCCAATTATGTCTCTCTTTGCTGACGGCACTGTGATTGGCCAAAGCATGCGGGTCATAGTGCATGCTTGGCCAATCATCAGACAGCAATGCACTACGATGTCGCAGTGCATTATGGGGCGTGACGCGACACTCGATTTGGCGCGAACGCCCCATAATGTTCGTATTTTGACGAACGATCAAACAGCCAATGTTCGAGTAGAACTCATGTTCGACCCGAACATAAAGCTCATCCCTAGTTACATCGCTGGATTTAAACTTTAAGGAAAAGACCATAGGCAATGAATCCTTACTATCACCAGTTATTTCAATTTCTGCAGAGAACCAGCATTTCTAATTATGGGAGGTGTTTCCTTGCTGAAAGCCCATTAAAGTGACTGATGATTACATATAAAAACAAGCTGCATATTTGCTTCAATGCTGGTGTATTACAACATTCTGTGCATAATGGAAACAACATATAAACTGTCTGCAACTAGAACCCAGAAAGTAACGCACAAAAATGCTTGACAATAAACAACATTCATTTCATACACAAATAACATAACAGTCTGTATGCTGACTTGTCAAAATAGTGACATAACACAAGTAACATTTTTTCTGAATGCATTTTTTTGTTTGTTTGTTAAAAGCCTTTTCTTACATATCGATCTCATTTAAATTACTGCAGAAATAAACAATATCATTTCCTATTCCTTCCCTCATTTATAATGAATACATTCCTTTTGTTTGCGTTGGAATTAGCAGTCATTCTTCCCTGTCTTAATATGAAAGCCCATGACATCTGTTTTTTCAATACACACAGTTAAAAAAAAAAACTCTTGTCTCTTCTACTCTGAAGATTTCAAAGGCTTTCACTGTGGTTTAAATCCTTTGAAGGCAGGGTAATCAAAGAGAAAATTTATCAGAGGTACATTTTTTGTTTTCGCAACAATGAAAATAACAAAGCATAGCCATTCCTTAGATTTGATGCACTCAACATCAGACAGTCGCAAAAGACAATCAGGAATTTCAGAGGTTTAGAGAAGTTCTGACACTATTGAACAAGAGAAATGGTTCAGCTGCGTGTATGTGTTTTTTATTCACCTTCAAAAATTACCTTCTAGTACCAAAGTTTGACAATGAAATAGATCATTTCTATGTTGTGACAAGTCAGTAGACATTGTAAATTGAGTTGCTGATCACTGTCTGGTTATCAAGGACTGTATCGTTTACTTCTGGAAGGTACTTAAACAACATTTGGGAACAAAGAGAAAGTTCAAGAGGTCATTGAGTTTGACTTTTCTTGTTCATTGATTATAAGTGCCTATTGGATAGATTACTAATATTTGTGTAATATTCTGCTTTAGGCCAAATTGTATTCAAGATGTATTCAAAACCACAAGTTTATTGCATTTCTGCTTACTGTATTAAGGGCTGAAAAACATTTATGTGCTACTCTGCATTGTGGTAACGCATGTGTTAACGTATATGCACAAACTTATTGCAAAAGAATAGGCAATAGTGAATGGGCCCTAAGGCCGGGTTCACATATGCTGCGGCTGTTGTTCACAGCATGGGATCTAGTGCGTCCCTGTTCACCGATTCAGGTGCAAATCTGGTCCAAATTTTTGCCTGAGTTCGTACCTGAATCGGAAACCAAAGACGCACAGGACCCTTTTTAAATGAGAGCCGCTCACACCCTCCTGTCATGCGAATTGGAAGCGGCAAAACCACATCCAATTTGCATATGTGTGAACCCAGCCTAAAACTAATATAATGCCTATCATTTTCACATTGGCCTTTAATTTGTTGCTATTTTCTTAGCAGGCCACAAATCCTCAGTATACCAGAAAACATAATTTAACAGTACACTCCATTCACACTTTTTCAGCAGAGCCCAGAAACATCTCACTCTGCATCTATCATCAACAGACCCTTCCCATCTAAACAACATGCAGAATTTTATAAACCTTCATACAGCTGCCTAAAGCAGACAAAATGGGACTAGGCCCAATACTAAATGGAATTAAAATATGCTGAACTTGCAACTTTTGGTTGCTTAGCAACCAATGCTTCAAGTCTCTGCTGCCACTCATTTAAACAAAATGCCTAATCCATTCAGCTGTATGTCATGTTATATCCCATAACTGTCAATACTCACTGGATGTAACTGCTTAAAAAGGGCAATCTGATTAAGTATGAACCCGTTTTAAGCTCCGTTGATGGAGGCAAATGGGGTTGATTTACTAAAGGCAAATAGACTGTGCACTTTGCAAAGTACAGTTGCTCCAGAGCTTAATAAGCTTTGCTGACCTCCATTATCCAATCATGTGCAAGAAAAAATGCTGTTTTTTTTATTTTCCTTGCATGTGACTGGGTATTCTGTGTAAAGTGAAACTGTATCTCATTTAATAAGCGCTGGAAGAAACTGCACTTTTAAAAGTGCACAGTATATTTTCTTTTAATAAATCAACCCCGTAGTGTGCAGCTGTAGCATGCCTAAGCTACAACACAATTTTTTATATTGGTACTATATTTGCCTAATCATAGCAAATTCCTGAATCCATAGAAACCATGGAAAGGACCACAAGGACAAGATGTAGAAGGAATAGCAAAACAAAGCCCTATCTGCCCATTTCTTGTAAAGAATAGAAGTTTTCAGAAATTTACAAATGTGATGTCATATCTTCTGTAGATCATTTTTGATGGTGTTGGCAGCCTGAATATCAGACTTGGTACCATACAGAGCAGTCATTGCCATAGAATATGGAGCAGGAGACATCTGAGCAGATGGAATTTGAAGTGTAGTGACCTCTGGAATAGTTAATAAATTATTTGTATTTGCAGAGTTTGTAAAACTTTAGTTATGCAGTCTTGTTTCACGGGTGAACCTCTATGCAATGAGACTATTTCTCTGTGCTCCCAATAGGTGGCAAAGGTTCTATAAGTTCTGGTCTTCTCTAGAGTTGCTTATGCTTATGTTGTGTTGCAGACAACACTAGAATGAGATCCTCGGGATTGCCTAGATGATGTCAGATGGCAGTTCAGCCAGGACCAAAACACATACCAAATTGTAGGGCACTGAAAAGGACATAACAAGTGAGGTTAATGTTGATAGCAGATAGGGGTGAGGTGAATTTATGTCTGAATTCCCCAGTGCAACTTTTAACCATATTATACTGCAGGGTCATTGAATCATAGCCAGCAGGCTTAGAAGGGCCAGGAAGGGGGCTTTTGGATAAGCCAGCCCTCTCACTATTAAAGGTAGGGGGCACATGGCAGCAACAGTGACAGTGTATTGAAGCTGCCATAGGGAAATGATAAGAAAAGCTGACAGACTGTATAGGGAGATATTAAGGTCAGATAGGAAACTGTACTTTAATTCTGATTGCTATAATTGCTACCTGTTTCAGGGGGTAGCATTTTTAGATTTTGGTTTATATTGGGGGTATAATTTTTATGTTGATAGGGCCTTTATTGTAGATGAAACTGTTTTTTTGTTTCATATTTTTCTATTAATAAACATTCACTTTTTCTTTACCATTTGTTTCTGGATAGTTTGTGTTTAGCAGCTCACAGTACCATGAAATAAGAAATAAAAATAAGGGCAAGATCAGTGTGCACCTAAACCACCTAAACCATCTCAAACTATACTCACATTTATTGCAACCCTCTATCCCCACAGTAAAATAAAGTCAGGCATACACTAGTCAGTCCTATTATCTGTGATAAAAAAACTGTCCTACAGTTGTACAGTTTCTTTATCGTACATCGCAGGACACAGAGCAGCCATAATAATTACTATGTGGGTTATACACCACCTATAGTTGAATGGACACTGGCAAATCAATCAAACAGGAAGTGCTCCCCTATATAACCCCTCCTACACAGCAAGTACCACAGTTTTTTTCATCAGTGTCTCTAGGGTGGTGGTCACTGATGTGATACATGTGCTCTTGGAACATACTTGGAGGTCTGGACAGTTCTATTAAGAATCATGGGCTTCAATCGAATCCATTCAAAAAAATGGATGGTACCCGAGCCTCATTGGATAAGAGAGACGATTCCTCAAGGTTTTCCTGTAATGCAACCTTACGGTGCAGGACCCTGTATAATGGAACCCTGTGCAGTGTTTGTTCTGACCAAGGTGCTCTCCTGCAGGGTGCTATACAGGTCCAGGGGAGTGGATCCCAAATGAAGGGGGACCCAGTCCCTGAAGGTCTTTTATTGTGAAGCCCACCATGATGGGTGAAGGTTGGATTCCTGTTATGTTCAGAGTTCTGCAGTAGGAATGGTAAGTGTGCATTTTTGCAGTTTCTCCTTTAAAAAAAAAAAAAAAACTCAACTGGTAGTGGCCCCAAAACCAAATGGGGGCATAAAGTCTAGCTTAGATCCTAAATCGCTGGACATCCTTCTGTTTCTGATAAACTCTGTCCATTTAGTGTTGACCTCTCTGCGAGAGGTCGATTTCGGGGTCCATATTCATCAATGACGCATATCTTCATGTGCAGCTTTTTTCCAGGCTCATCAAGGGTTTCTGCAATTGCAAGTGCAAAGTCGCCTTTTTTATTTTGTGACTCTGCTCTTCGGGCTGGCCACAGCTCCAAGAGTTCACAAAGCTCCCAGCCCCAGTGCTTGACTTGCTGAAAATGCAAGGGGTGCCAATCAAAGTACACCGCAATAATCTTTGTTCAGGAAGCAGTCAGTTCCAATTTTTCCTTTGATACACTTCTACATACAGTCCTCCTCTAGGTCTTTTTCTAGAACTGTCTGGAACATGAGGATCCAAGCATTGGGTTGCAGGAGGACTCTGTTCCCAGGGTATTGCAGAGCTCAAATTGGTGGTTGATGGTACGGAATCTGGAGAAAGTGAAACTCTTCCTTTCAGGAGTTTGGAACATAATAACCACTACTGCTAGTCTCTCCAGTTGGTTTGAAGGTGACTACAGTTCAGTGGACTTGGTCTCCACAGGAGAGAATATTGCCATGCAAAATCTTGAAACTTTTGGCCAGTACACCTGGATCTGGATTATTGAACGAATCAGTTGTAGATTCAATCCAACAATGCCTCGAAAGTGGCATATATTAAACACCAGGTCGGCACCAGGAGTTGTGTGGCTCAGGAAGGAGAGCCACATTCTGTCTGGGGCAGAACAACAGGTGCTGTGTCTGTCACCAGCATGTATTCCAGGTATAAGAGAAATCACAGGGGGGTTTCCAGTTATCAGCAACTAATGTTGGGACCACGCGGTCCCTGCTTCCTGAGACATTTTTGAAATGTTGGGGAACTCTACAGGTGGATCAACTGGATTCCAAGTTCTACAACAAGTTGGACAGGTTGTGTCCGGGACAAGAGTCCCACTGGCAATAGGGGCAATAGGGGTAGATGCACTGGTAACACCTTAGGGACCAGTTGTCCCTAACTGACGCCTTCCCTCTGTTTCAACTACTACAACATTTTTGAATTAGGGAGGTGGTAACACCGATAATAGTGTTAGCCAAATAAGCCCAGGAGGGCTTGGTACACATAGCCCTGGAAACTGCCTAGGGTGAAGCCAGGTAGAAGCACCAGCTGATATGTTATTGGGGTTCTTTTTCCTTTCCCCAATGATAGGGGAAAGGAGGATTTGACAGTTAATTATTCAAGCCTATGGCTAGAAAGGGCAATGTCCCCACCCCATTTTGGTGAGCGCGCTCGATAAAACGTGTGTGGGGGCATCTTAGGTTATCCGCCATCAGGTGTCAGTGGCTTTGCTTTTTAAGGCCACTACATGGTTTTTTGTTCATACATGTTACAGGCAGGAGAATAAGTCCTTCTCAGGTGGCAGTTTCTGTGATTGTGTCTCCCTCCCCTCAGGGGCATTGCTTTAGGACATCGCACATAGTAATTATTATGGCTGCTTTGTGTCCCCTGATGTACGATAAAGAAAATTGGATTTTTCCTACAGCTTACCTGTAAAATCCTTTTCTTGGAGTACATCATGGGACACAGAGGTCCCTTCCCTCTTTTTTGGGATATTCACTGCTTTGCTACAAAACTGAGATACTTGCTGTGTATATAGGAGAGGACTTCCTGTTTGATTGATCTGCCAGTGTCCATTCATCTATAGGTGGCGTATAACCCACATAGTAATTATTATGGCTGCTCTGTGTCCCGTGATGTACTCCAAGAAAAGTATTTTACAGGTAAGCTGTAGGAAAAATCCAATTTTTACATTGATGTATCTTCTGTGGTATCTTAATTCTTGTAGTGAAACCCCTGCCTGTGCTCTTAGTGTCTAGAAACATAGGGCCTAATTTTGCTCATTATTATTGTACTGCTGATGGCCCATTTTACATTGGCCAATAGCTAGTTAGCCCCCTCATGTAGGTGGTGCCATACTTTTAGAAAATAAAGATGAGTTGTAAAAGCTCTTCTCTAGCTCACACTGCAGAAATGCAAAAACAGGTACCGATATATGGGAGCAGAAGAGCATGCCAACATTAACTTCTAGAAAGTCTGCTAAGACAGATGCTAAGTAAAAGCCATATTGTTACATGAAACCATATTCAAGTGCACAATAGCAGCCTGATAGGCCAGGATACAAAAACCTTTGCTTAGGCTCCCCTGGGTGCATCAATCCCAATTTAACTTCTGCAGGTTGAACCGAGATTTGTAGTTACAGTGTAACCCGGCTACACTGCTGAAGATTTTCTAGTGGGTATGCATCTAGATACAGCGAGTCTAAGCATCCCAGGAAGTTGGATAATGGAGGAGGAAGTGAGGGAACATGCCCCCTGCAGATTGTTACATTGCAATTGCACTCTATTGATTGCTCTGTAACTAGAAAACAAGGTTAAAACCTTTTGATTTTACAAGCTTTTCTAAACTGCAGTCACTGTTGCTCTTATGTTGGCTAGGGAGTATTTTATGTGATGTTTCTTAGTAACTGCTATCTTTAAACAAGTTGAAATGTATGTCTAGTGTCATTGCTGTATTTCTCTGCTCTTGCTGTTGGCAGGTTTGCTCTTTTTAGATTTCTTCAGAATCTCATCTGCCAGAATATATTTAAAATAGTGCTCCTTAGGGTTTGTTTACACTTGCTTCAAAATGTGACATTGGGCACACTTTTTTTAAAGTGCTCTGAATGCCAATAAAAGCATCTGTCACTAAATAAAATGGTAAGCTATCAGTCCTGTTTACACATTGCATTTGCTGGAATGAGATATCCCAGGATGCACTGGGAAACCAACCAGCGAACCAGTAAGACATCATCATCAGTCATTCCCGGTTCATGTGTATATATTAAGGAAGTGTCTGGTGCAGACGTTACATCTGGTGTGCAGCGAGGAGCAACAGGAAGGTGAGCAGGGTTCAGACAGGAGCCCAGCAACTAGCAGATGGCACACGTGCTGTGCTACATAGAAATGCTATAGTGGAAGGTGATCAGGGACTTAAGAGAGAGGACTGAGCGGCAGAGGATCAGCAGAGCTGGGGGACGGGAGCAGGAGAAACTAGCAATGTTACATGTGGTGCTCAGCATGAAAACAATATAGTGGGAGGTGAGCAGGAACCAGAAAGAGAGTAGGATCAGCAAACCAAAGGATCAGCAGAGCTGGGGGTTACTACTGAGTGGGGGATCAGCAGAGCTGGAGGTTAATACTGAGCAAGACATTAGTAGAACTAGAGGTTACTACTGAGCTGGGGAGTAGCAGAGCTGGTGGTTACTACTGAGTGTGGGATCTGATAAGTGAGGGTACTACTGGGCCCCTTTAAAACAAATAGAAAATCAACACACAGGGCATTTGTGAAGCTTCATTAAAGCTTCAAAAAAGCATCATTGGAGCATCACCAAAGCATCACTAAAGCATCAAACACACATCAAAAAAGCATGTTGAAGCAGTAGGCACTTTAACCACTTGACATCCGGAGGCCGTCATATGACGGCCTCCACTTTCAGGGCTTATATCTGAATGATGTCTGAGGCTACAGACATCATTCAGATACCGGCATTTTCAGCCGGCGATTCCGTACACCATAAGAACGATCATAGCGGCTGTTCCGCCGCTTGATCGTTCTTACGGGCGGCGGGAGGGTACATCCCCCCCTCCCGCCGCCCTCCGGTGCTACTACCGACTCACCTCAGCGATCGGTGAGTCGGATAGCGGATCCGCTGGCGCCGGATGTTCACCATAGAGATTTCCGGCGGACCAGATGGTCGCCGTAGTCTCTATGATCGTTCGGAGGCCGGGCGCGATGTTATGACGTCACGCCCGACCTCTGCATTCAAAAAAACGGCGCCGCTTCGACTGTGAAGCGGCGATCGTTTTATTTTTATTTTTTATTTTAGGCTTCCCAGCCTAGAGGTGAGATGTGGGGTCTTATTGACCCCATATCTCACTGTAAAGAGGACTGATCGTGTCATATTCCTATTACAAGGGATGTTTACATTCCTTGTAATAGGAATAAAAGTGATCAAAAAAAAAAATATTTTTTTAAAGTGTCAAAATAAAAATTTTTAAGTAAAATTAACAATAAAAAAAAAATAAAAATTTTTTAAAGCGCCCCTGTCCCCGTGAGCTCGCACGCAGAAGTGAACGCATACGTAAGTCCCGCCCACATATGAAAACGGTGTTCAAACCACACATGTGAGGTATCGCCGCGATCGGTAGAGCGAGAGCAATAATTTTGGCCCTAGACCTCCTCTGTAACTCAAAACATGTAACCTGTAAAAAAAATTAAAGCGTCGCCTATGGGCATTTTTAAGTACCAAAGTTTGGCGCCATTCCACGAGCGTGTGCAATTTTGAAGCGTGACATGTTAGGTATCTATTTACTCGGCGTAACTTCATCTTTCACACAATGCAAAAAAATTTGGCTAACTTTGCTGTTTTGTTTTTTTTTTTAAGCATGAAACTGTTTTTTTTCCAAAAAAAACGCGTTTGAAAAATTGCTGCGCAAATACCGTGCAAGATAAAAAGTTGCAATGACCGCCATTGTATTCTGTAGGGTCTCTGCTAAAAAAACATATATAATGTTTGGGGGTTCTATGTAATTTTCTAGCAAAAAAATGATGATTTTTGACATGTAGGAGCGAAGTGTCAGAAATGGCCCGGATGTAATGTGTGTTGAAGTCAAAGCAAGTGTAAATGAGCCCTTACTGAATCTTGCAATGGCAGCTAATTGAGGAGCTGTGTCCAACCTTTTTTTAGAAACAGCTCTTGCTTCAAGGCCTGGCAAAAAACTGGATCCCCAATCGGGGCCTCAATTAAAGCCTTTTGACACCAGATCCCAGCTCTTTCCCCTGAGCTATGGAACACATATAAATTCTAACACCAACACTTATACACAATTCATGCAATAACACTTCAGTAAAAGGATCTCTAAAGCTTCACAAAGTTGGTGAGTTTGGATGTTACTCACTCTGTTAAAGATCAGTATACTGAGATGAAACACCAAGACGATAGTAATACAGAAGCATGAAACATACCATTCAATGAGCTGACAATTTTCAACAAAAGAATATAAAGCTGTTAAAGAAGAAACAAAACATTTCAAAAGGTCTAATAAACATAGACATATTTTTGTACACTCTGACACCCTCTTAGTGTCTGCTATAGTTTATGGTACTCTGCAGACAATTCAGTTGCTGCATTATGTTGAAATAAAGGCATCAGTATTTACTATCTGTGAAGAAATGTATCTTCAACAATGTATTTGTTTTGATTGCCTTAGATAAACATTTAATTTAAAAAATGGAACTTTTTGTTTTTTGTTTGATTTTATTATTTCATAATAATGCTTCATATCAGAATGCATGTTGGGCAATGTCTTATGTTCAGGAAGAACACTCTTTCCGAATACAAGCAATTCTGCACTGCATTACTGTTTCACAAATATTTCTAAAGTAGTTAGTTGTTCTTCATGCTTTTTTGTTTTTATTATTTCTTGCTATTTATATATTGATTGTATATTTTTCAATCGCTTCACTTAATGTATTTTAAAATGATAATCTATGTTGATACGGTAGTTCATTCCACATTAGTGTTCTAGATGAGACAATGTTCGGAAGCAATTTAAATGACATTCATTTAAATGTCAGCTCTCATGCTTATGATTTTTCTGTAATTGGTTATTTAATTAAAATAATTCACATAGTCATTAATTTAGACTGCAACTTGCTATGCACTGACATGTTTTAATTATATGGTATTAACAAAATTGATATCTTATGAAAAAGCTTTGTGAGATTTTAAAATATTGTGAGTTCCATAGATCATTTTCTTCAAGTACAAGAAAAGTTTTATTACACATGTCAAAGTGCAAAGCATTGTGTTCACCCAAAAAACCTGACATGTTCCTAGTACTCATGTAGCATACTTAATTAACAAATATTACTAAAATGATGTGCTTTTAGCAATTGTGAATTGAAATGTGAGATGGTTTGTGATAATGCATCTAACAAACATTGTGCTTTTTTGTTGTAATTACCAAGTATGCGAATTCAGACATTTAATGTGTCCTACGCTGCATGAATTAAAATAAGCACTACATTACTTTGACCTTTTTAGTATTCTGTATTTAATCCAATATAGTGTGATAGTGTATTTCCAAGGCATTCGGGTTTTGTTAATCACTGAAAAGTCACTTTTAATTTTTTTGGTTAAGGTTTCACGTGTCATGCTGAGCAATGTTTATAGAAATAATGACTAATATATGTACATTTTTATCTGATGTCTTATGGAGGCCACTATTCTATTTTCCTGACTCTAATATAAGTACTAAATTCATTAACTTCAATAAATCACTTTTAAGTACAATCAATCTTCCCAACTCCATTGGTTACAAATCTGAAAGCTTGGTAACCTATACATTGAACATGTGGGATAGTCAGAGGTATGTAGGTCTATTGCTCAGTTTAAATCCAATCACTCACCTCCTTATGCTCCAGTCCAGCTAACACTCATATACAGTAACATACAAGGCTTGTGGCTCTCCAAAAAAGTTTGAAGAAGATATATTTCCCCTGGTGTTAAATGCAGTCCCATATACTTGTAGAATGATTCCATGTGTTGCTCTTCAAGTATTCTATACAGTATAACATAATGATGCCATTAAATAGAAACAGTACAACAGTGATTAACAAAACAATGTCATATTTTTAGTTTAGATATATTTGTTGCAATGGAGACAGTACAATATACAGTCAGGTCCATAAATATTGGGACATCGACACAATTCTAATCTTTTTGGCTCTATACACCACCACAATGGATTTGAAATGAAACAAACAAGATGTACTTTAACTGCAGACTTTAAGCTTTAATTTGAGGGCATTCCCACTTTTTAAGTAATGGGACAATTGGCTGCTCAGCTGTTTCATGGCCAGGTGTGTGTTATTCCCTCATTATCCCATTTACAAGGAGCAGATAAAAGGTCCAGAGTTCATTTCAAGTGTGCTATTTGCATTTTGAATCTGTTGCTCTCAACTCTCAATATGAGATCCAAAGAGCTGTCACTATCAGCAAAGCACACCATCATTAGGCTGAAAAAACAAAACAAACCCATCAGAGAGATAGCAAAAACATTAGGTGTGGCCAAATCAACTGTTTGGAACATCCTTAAAAAGAAAGAACGCACCGGTGAGCTCAGCAACATAAAAAGACCCTGAAGACCACTGTGGTGGATGACTGAAGAACTCTTTCCCTGGTGAAGAAAACACCCTTCACAACAGTTGGCCAGATCAAGAACACTCTCCAGGAGGTAGGTGTATGTGTGTCAAAGTCAACAATCAAGAGAAGACTTCACCAGAGTGAATACAGAGGGTTCACCACAAGATGTAAACCATTGGTGAGCCTCAAAAACAGGAAGGCCAGATTAGAGTTTGCCAAACAACATCTAAAAAAGCCTTCACAGTTCTGGAACAACATCCTATGGACAAATGAGACCAAGATCAACTTGTACCAGAGTGATGGGAAGAGAAGAGTATGGAGAAGGAAAGGAACTGCTCATGATCCAAAGCATACCACCTCATCAGTGAAGCATGGTGGTGGTAGTGTCATGGCGTGGGCATGTATGGCTGCCAGTGGAACTAATTCTCTTGTATTCATTGATGATGTGACTGCTGACAAAAGCAGCAGGATGAATTCTGAAGTGTTTCGGGCAATATTATCTGCTCATATTTAGCAAAATGCTTCAGAACTCATTGGACGGTGCTTCACAGTGCAGATGGACAATGACCCAAAGTATACTGCGAAAGCAACCAAAGAGTTTTTTAAGGGAAAGAAGTGGAATGTTATGCAATGGCCAAGTCAATCACCTGACCTGAATCCGATTGAGCATGCATTTCATTTGCAGAAGACAAAACTGAAGGGAAAATGCCCCAAGAACAAGCAGGAACTGAAGGCAGTTGCAGTAGAGGCCTGGCAGAGCATCACCAGGGATAAAACCCAGCATCTGGTGATGTCTATGCGTTCCAAACTTCAGGCTGTAATTGACTGCAAAGGATTTGCAACCAAGTATTAAAAAGTGAAAGTTTGATGGATGATTGTTAATCTGTCATATTACTTTTGGCCCTTTAAAAAGTGGGAGGCACATATACAAACTGTTGTAATTCCTACACTGTTCACCTGATTTGGATGTAAATGCCCTCAAATTAAAGCTGAAAGTCTGCAGTTAAAGCACATCTTGTTTGTTTCATTTCAAATCCATTGTGGTGGTGTATAGACCCAAAAAGATTAGAATTGTGTCGATGCCCCAATATTTATGGACCTGACTGTAATTGTTACATATTTGTTATATATGATAATATTTATTTCCCATCAGACTTTAAAGACATGCTTGACTGTTTTTAATGCATAACAGGCTATTGTCTTGATGTAGAAACACCTTAACATGGGTGGACGCATATTGTTTGATGATATATTTTAATGTTGTAAATAAATGTATGATTTCTCATACTAAAACACTAATAAAAACTACCTTTAAAGAAACACATACAGGTTAAAAAAAGCTACCATAATGCTTTAGTATATATGTTTATAGCCTACAAAGTACAAGGTATTAGATGTAGGGTTGCATTGCAACCGAATGACACATGTTCCAGTTCAACTCCCTTTTCCATCATAAAGCAATATGTATAAACACACATGTACAAAATGGCCTATAATATTCAGCATTCCTGCTTAAACTGGATAAAAAACAATATCTAAAGTACTGTCAACACTCTACTAATTCCTGTATTTGTTCTCCTGGAATCTTCGATAAAGAGCCTCAAAGGAACAAACCAGAAACAAATGTTTTAACTAGTTACCTGAACAAATAGATCAGATAGAGGCTAATTCTTTATTACATTTTACATGCAGAGACATGATCAACAATGCTACAAACCAATAAGTAAGACAGATATCCATCACTATCTGAGTAAGAAAACAGAGCCATATAATAAAGTTTGTCCCATAAGCTGGCTCTAACAGGATGAGTGCTTATCTTATTCATTGTCTTGTTTAAAGTGAACCTTTCATGAAAATACAAGGTTGTTTTTATGACTGCCTCCCCCCGGATATGCCCTGTCCTTTGGTGGGGAGACCATACCACCACTCCAAGACTTGCTTGTCACCTACTGCCTCCATATGCAGAACCTTTTCCTCTTCTTTTAGGTTTGTCTGATATTTTGAATACAGGGGATTGCCTAACTTTAACCACTTGCCGACCAGCCACCGTCATTAGACTGTGGCAGGTCAGCTTGTTCCCGCAAAACGCCGTAGGTGTATGTTGGCTCTTTTAAGAGCTATAGCAATCACAGGCACGCGTGCTGCACGGCGGTGGAGCCGATGCGCGTGGCTGGCAACCACGATATCGGCCCGGCCACCCGTGATTGCTTCACAGAGAGCCAGAACGGGGATCTGTCAATGTAAATTAACAGATCCCCATTCTGACAGGGGAGTAGAGAGTGATCTTCTGTTCCTAGTGATCAAGAACAGCGATCTTTCTCCTCCTCCAGTCAGTCCACTCCCCCCACAGTTAGAAACACCTCCCATGGAACACATTTAACCTCTTGATCACCTCTAGTGTTAACCCCTTCCCTGCCAGTGTCATTTATACAGTAATCAGTGCATTTTTATAGCACTGATCGCTGTATAAATGTCAGTGGTCCCAAAAAAGTGTCAAAAGTGTCTGATCTGTCCGCCGTAATGTCGCAGTCCAGCTAAAAATCTCTGATCACCGCCATTACTAGTAAAAAAAATTAATAATAAAAATGCCATAAAACTATAACTTTTGCGCAAACCAATCAATATACGCTTATTGCGATTTTTTTACCAAAAATATGTAGAAGAGTACACATTGGCCTAAACTAATGAAGAAATTTTTCCTTTTTTTTTTCAAAAAATTGATGGTCTTTTTTTGTTTATAGCGCAAAAAATAAAAACCGCAGAGGGGATCAAATACCACTAAAAGAAAGCCTATTTGTGGGGAAAAAGAATTTTTTTTTTTGGTACAGCATTGCACAACCGCGCAATTGTCAGTTAAAACGATGCAGTGCCATATCGCAAAAAATGGCTTTGTCATTAAGGGGGAAAATCTTGTGGTCCTTAAGTGGTAGCAATAGGGGAATAAGAATGTACCGTATATACTCGAGTATAAGTCGAATTTTTCAGCACATTTTTTTGTGCTGAAAGTGCCCCCCTCGACTTATACTTGAGTCAAGCACTTTTCTGCAGCAAAAAAATTCATTTTCCGAACCGACTTTGGGGCCCCGTATCTCAGGGCCACTTAGTGCTAGGAACCTCAAATTTGGTGTGCAAACCCAGTGGAACTGGTACCACAACATATCCAAAGATGAAGTTCCTAGCACTAAGTGACCCCGAGATACGGGGCCCCAAAATCGGTTCGGAAAATGTCATTCTCTGCTGAAGAAAAGTGCTTGACATTTTCTGAACCGACTTTGGGGCCCCATATCTCAGGGCCACTTGGTGCTAGGAACCCCAAAGTTGGTGTGCAAACCCAGTGGAACTGGTACCATAACATATCCAAAGCTGGGGTTCATAGCACCAAGTGGCCCTGAGATACGGGGCCCCAAAAACGGTTCGGAAAATGTCATTCTCTGCTGCAGAAAAGTGCTTGACATTTTCTGAACTGATTTTTGGGGCCCTGTATCTCGGGGCCACTTGGTGCTAGAAACCCCAGCTTTGGAAATTTTATGGTGCTAGTTCCGCTGGGTTTGCACACCAAATTTGGGGTTCCTAGCACTAAATTGCCCCGAGATACGGGGCCCCAAATTCGGTCAACTGTGCCCATCTGCAGCAATGTCATTTCAGGACCCTTTGGGTTCAGAGACCCCAAATTTTGGCTGCAGCTAGGGGGCATCTAGGAACCCTTAACTGCCGAGTTTGAAGTTCAGGGGACCTATGGCTGCAAATGGGCACAGTGAGGCATGCAAATGGGCACAGTGATGCTGCAAATGGGCATTGTTGACCCTCTTTTCCACTTACAGTAGCTGTGCATTTCTCACCCTCGTCTTATACTCGGGTCAATAAGTTTTTCCCATTTTTTTGTAGTAAATTAGGTCCTCGACTTATACTCGGAACGACTTATACTCGAGTATATACGGTAATGCTTTGGTGGACTAAAGATATGGAGATTTAGTGTTCAAAACTTTATCCACTTCAGCCCCAAAAGGTTTTACCTCCTTCCTGACCAGAGCAATTTTTACAATTTGGCACTGCTCAGTTTTAACTGGTAATTGCACGGTCATGCAATGCTGTACTCAAACAGAATTTGCATCCTTTTTTCCCACAAATAGAGCTTTCTTTTGGTGGTATTTTAACACCTCTGCGTTTTTTATTTTTTGCAATATAAATAAAAAAAAGATCGAAAATTTAGAAACAATGATATTTTCTACTTTTTGCTAAAAAAAAAATACAATAAACTCAATTTTAGTCATACATTTAGGCCAAAAACATTCAGCCACATGTCTCAGGTAAGAAAAAAAAATCAATAAGCATACATTTCTTGGTTTGCGCAAAAGTTATAGCGTCTACAAACTAGGGTACATTTTCTGGAATTTACGCAGCTTTTCGTTTATGACTGCCTATCTCATTTCTTGAGGTGCTAAAATGGCAGGGCAGTACAACCCCCCCCCCCCAAATGACACCATAAATTCTACTGATTCTCCTGAGTATGGGGATAGCACATGTGTGGGACTTTTTGGCAGTCTAGCCGCATACAGGACACCGAAACCAATCACCTCCTTCTTTCTTCAATTTCCAAAAACAAATGAGAGCTGCAAAACACTCACCATGCCTCTTAGCAAATACCTTGGGGTGTCTACTTTCCAAAATGGGGTCATTTGGTGGGGAGGTTTGTGCTATCTTATATTTCAGGGCCTCCGAAACTGTGATAGGTAGTGAGGAGTAAAATCACCATTTTACGCCCTTAGAAAGCCTGAAGACGGTGATTGGTTTTCGGGGTCCTGTACGCAGCTAGGCTCCCAAAAAGTCCCACACATGTGGTATCCCCGTACTCAGGAGAAGCAGCAGAATTTATTTTGGGGTGTAAATCCACATATGCCCATGGCAGGTTTGAGCAACATATCATTTAGTGACAACTTTGTGAAGAAAACAAATTGTATTGCCATTTTTCCGAAACTTGTGGCAAAATATTCCATTGACTCAACATGCCTCTCAGCAAATAGTTTGGGGTGTCTACTTTCCAAAATGGGGTCATTGGGGGGGGGGTTGTGCTATTTGGGCATTTCATGGCCTGCCTTTTATAGTGAGGAGGCTGACATATAACAAATCCCCCATTATTGGTCATTCTAAGTCACCTGACCTAAGTTCAAAAGGCCAGAAAGTGCATTAGCAGTAGTTGGTTGCTATATCACATAGCAATACCCATTAGTTTGTCATTTTCCTGAACTGAAAATTACTTGGTTTCACCTCGAACCCATGCCCAACCTGAATCAAATTTTATCTTTAGTTAACAATGAGGACAGGAACACAGTCTTTTTCAACAATGTTAAGAAAAAAAGTCATATAAAACGAATACAGACTTTTTTTTAACTTCTTTGACTTCCATGGTGCAACCAGCTTAGGGTTGCCACCTGTACGGGAATACCCAGACAGTCCAGGTTTTGACAGTTGTGCCTGGGCTTGTATCCTCCTGTAACCCAGACACTACAGTATAAGCTCCAGTCCCAGCCGGTGTAGAAAGTACCTGCATCCCCCCCGCTGAATGCGCTCTGTCCTGAGTCCCACCAGCAGCACTCCCCCCACTCCTGTGGCTTTAGTGGTGAGTGCCTCATCCTGCTCCCCTGCTCTGATCTGCTCTCTCCCGCCAAAAGAAACCCCCCTTCAATGGTGAGCAGCACTCCCGAGTAAGTCCCCCATAGCCCCCCCTGTCAGTGTGCCGATCAGAAAATGCAGGACGCTCTCTCCCACCAGCAGCATGCTCTCTCCTTCTTCCCCCGCTCCACCCCCCAGCAGAGATAATGTCTAATTGTGACAGGTAAGTTACAGACTAGTCCGGTCGGTCCCCCTCCTCACCACTGTCAATGCAGCACTACTTGCAGGAGCCCAGCAGAAGGAGCAGCCAGTGTAGCAATCAGCCTCAGCACAGGGAGCAAGTGAAACCCACAGCTTACTAAATGAGATAACAGGGGAGAGGTATATACAGTCCACCACTGAGCACCATGGTCCCCCTGTCCATCCTACGTCCCCCTGTCTATCCCACTGTTCCCCTGTGCATCCCACTGCCCCCCTGTCCATCCCATGGTCCCCCTGTCCATCCCACAGTCCCCCTGTTCATCCCACTGTCCATCCCACGGTCCCCCTGTCCATCCCACTGTCCCCCTGTCCAACGGTCCCCCTGTCCATCCCACAGTCCCCCTGCCTTTTGGGTGCCTTAGATATGATTGACTGATTTGGAGTGTTGAGAAAGAAAGGGCCACTTTGGTGTGTTGTTGATAGTGTGGGTTGCTATAGGTAGGGTGGGCTACTTTGAACTGTCAGTGGAAGGTCAGGGTGCAGTGGATAGTAAGGGGTGTTGTAGATAGGGTGGGTTAATTTAGGCCCCTTCCACGGTAAACGTAATGTGGCTTTACCCTCTGTTCGCTGTGGCATACACAGCACACTGTGTTACTACTCTCTTTAAGCCACCCAAAGGTTTCCAAGGTCTTTTACAATCCTATTGTCTATAGTGTATACTACAAAAAAAAATGATGTGCGCCAGAAAAGTGTTCAGGTTTGGCTTGAAGAAAAAACAGCTGGTTTACCTTGATTTCCCAAAAACCATCAACATTATCTGAGAAAGTATCATTCTCAGGTTCCTTTGCCAAATATCTCTAGGATAACCATGACAGAAACCTAACCTTTCCTGAGAACATTCTCTTTGGACCCACTCATATTGAACCAGACAAGTGTCACACACTAAACCACAGCAGTTTAGTGTGCGGCAGCTGTCCGTTCCGACTGCAGTGAGCCAGTGGTATGAGGCAGTGTAATGTATGCCTCAGCACATCACATAGCTCCCTTTTTTTGTATGAACTTATTTGAAGTGCACAAAAGTGACACTTCATTCATGTTACTGTACAGCAGTGCAGTGCATTGCGCTTCTGTACAGTGACATAGGAGCCTCCAGTGGCTTTTATAAAATGCAGCATGTTTGAATTGTATTGCAGATTGCTGCAGCACAGCTCTGGGCTGCTTTTCAGTGTAATAAAGACACACAGAAAACAATTGTTTTCTGTGTGTCCTAGCATTGGCTGGCGTTTATCCAGTGAGGAAAAATTATTGTCACTGCACTGTGTGAAATGGCCCTTAACCTTACAAAATCAGATTAGTATTTTGAATACAAAAGCACCTCTGTCTTATAATAAAGAAAGAAAGAAAGTTTATAGTTCAAGACTTATTTTCAAATCAGGTGCTGATTCATAACAATAGGACAACCACTGCTGGAAAACATCTTACAAACAGTAACCAGGTATTCTGAATATTCTGAATATACCATCTCAGGTCGTGTTAGGCTATTGTGCCCTCTGTGCTGTTCTGCCGTGACTTTGGTAGACCACCAAGAGCATGTTGACTTAGATAATATGGATATCCTCCTAAAATGTTCACCCAATTTGGGTGTATTGTAAACTCTTTAACTCTTTAAACTTTTAACACCTCTCACAAAAGATAATATGTGTATAGTTAGTAATATCAATACCCACTATACTACCATATATTGTATACCAAAACATCACACCTTATTGCTACAAAAATCAATAAAACATAAGTTACAGCCAAACCAACCATTTACACTCCACAAGTAAAGAGATTTGTATTTCTAAAGAGATGGTCTCAACAGTATGTAGCTTATGTAGCTTTATCACCAGCATGTGTGTGTAACATACAGGGCAAACCCCAACTCCATATGAGCTATTTAATATTGTACAGTTCAGATGATGATGACACAAAGTACCAAAACTCTGCAAAAGACAGATTACTATTGCTCAACTCAAACTGTAATACCAGGTTGTGTATTTGGGGAATATTCTCTGTTTAGCAATCCTGAGAACAGATGTATTGTGGCAATGTGAAAGGATGTCCTTTAATAAACCTTTAATAAACCTTAGGAGCCAGATATGTCGATATTAATTTCTTCACTGAGTGAAACTGATATTGCGCTCCATACTATGGGGGTCACACTCTCAGCTCAGTTAAAATTTAGACTTGCAATGCTATCACTGGCCCCATCCCATAATGTCATTCAGTATACAGTATATAATGTCCTGCCTCTGGTGTGATAAGTCCTCCCAGCCTATATGCACAGTACTACAATGAGGATAACTCCCACTTGGCATGCAATAGAACTATAGAGTACATTGCATAATCTCCATCAAGGCTGGTATTCGTACACAAAGCTTGTGGGTTATACAGCATGATGTCACTATGTATTAAGTCCTGGGGGCATTTCCAGTGTATATAATGCAATACCGTCCAATTCAATGTTCACCAGATGTACTCCCCCACAAATGCCAAAGTTGCATGTGTAGATCAGGACCAAAAGTGCAGCTTCCCCAAATATACAGAGTTGAGGATAATCCCCATAAGGAAGATAAAGTCTCTCCAAAGGAATTCTAATCATGTTTATAGAAGGCCTGGAAATATGGGATGCCTTCACAGTGCGTGCCCTTGCTTGCTGCAAGGCTAAGCTTTAGCGAACACATTTCTTTCTGTGCATACTTCCTCAGAGGGGAATGGTGTCCAGCCATAGCCACATGTGAACAAATGCCCAGTAAATTCCTTTTCATAAGATAGGAGCCACAACAAGGTTGTCCCTGTCTATGCATGGCTTAAATATCCACATAACAAGCAAAAGTTCTAACATGTGGAACCCAACCCAGAAACCAGAACCCACACCAGCAGACTGGCAGCCTAGGAATCCTTGGGAAATCAAAAACATACAATATATAACCAATGCAGTACATTTCCTATGTTTCTTACCACATACATTAAAAAAACTTACGTGGGGTTAATGGCTTTGTTAAGTAAGTTAAATAAGCCTCTGGTCTAAAAGCATACTCCATGCACCGCATCACAACTGATTGAGTTTAGCTCAAATATTGGCTGTTCGCTGGTTCGGTGAACACCTGAATTGTCAGGGAATTTGACCATTTGTTCAGCACGCCAAACTCCCTACAATGCACAGTGCATTCTAAGCCCTGATTGGCTTTGCCCAATCAGGCCACAGAGCACCGTCAGAGCCATGATTGTAGAAAGTAATGACTGTGCCCAATCATGGCTCATAGACACACCCTATACTATAAAAGGTTCCTTCCCAGAGGAGCCATTAGCAGTGTGATGTTGGGATGGAGAAAGCTAGAACAGGGCTCTGTTCATTGCTACAAGTGTCAGTGAAGTGTATCAGGGCAGTTTCACTGCAGTATATTGAAGTGTGTCAGGGCAGTTTTATAGCAGTATATTGTAGTGCGCCCGTGCACTTTTATTGCAGTATATTGTAGTATGCACATTTTTTGCATTATATTGTAGTGCATCAGTGCACTTTTACTGCATTATATTGTGGTGCTTTAGTGTACTTTAACCAGATTATATTGTAGTGCGTCAGTGCACTTTTACAGCAGTTTATTGTAGTGTGTCAGTGCACTTTTACAGCAGTATATTATAGTGCGCCAGTTCACTTTTACATTAGTATATTGTAGTGCGTCAGTGCACTTTTACTGCAGTATATTGTAGTGCGTCAGTGCATTTTTACTGCATTATACTTTAGTGTGTCAGTGGACTTTTAATGCAGTGTATTATAGTGTGTCAGTGCCGTTTTACAACAGTATTTTATAGTGAGTCAGTGTACTTTTACAACTGTATATTGTGGTGGGTTAGTGCACTTTTACTGCAATATATTGTAGTGCGTCAGTGAACTTTTATTGCAGTGTATTATAGTGTGTCAGTGCAGTTACAACAGTATATTTGAGTGCGTCAGTGCAGTTTTACTGCAGTATATTTAAGTGCATCAGTGCAGTTTTACTGCAGTATATTGTAGTGTGTCAGTGAAGTGTGTCTGTGTAGTGCAGTATTTTACACTGCATTACATAACATTTAGTGCTGCATACAGTGCTGCACACCCCCCTTTTCAGTGCACTTTTACAGTAGTATTTTGTAGTGTGTCAGGGCACTTTTACAGCAGTATATTATAGTGCATCAGTGCACTTTTACAGCAGTATATTGTAGTGCGTCAGTGCACTTTTACTGCAGTATAATGTAGTGCGTCAGTGCACTTTTACTGCAGTATAATGTAGTGCGTCAGTGCACTTTTACTGAATTATATTGTAGTGCATCAGTGCACTTTTACTGCAGTATTTTTGTATTGCATCAGTGCACTTTTACAGCAGTATATTGTAGTGCGTCAGTGCACTTTTACTGCAGTATAATGTAGTGCGTAAGAGCACTTTTACTGAATTATATTGTAGTGCATCAGTGCACTTTTACTGCAGTATTTTTGTATTGCATCAGTGCACTTTTACAGCAGTATATTGTAGTGTGTCAGTACACTTTTACTGCAGTATATTGTAGTATGTCAGTGCACTTTTACTGAATTATATTGTAGTGCGTCAGTGCACTTTTACTGTAGTGTATTATAGTGCATCAGTGCAGTTTTACTGCAGTGTATTGTAGTGCATCAGTGCAGTTTTACTGCAGTATATTTGAGTGTGTCAGTGCAGTTTTACTGCAGTAAATTGTAGTGTCAGTGAAGTGTGTCTGTGTAGTGCAGTATTTTACACTGCATTACATAACATTTAGTGCTGTATACAGTGCTGTACACCCCCTCTTTTTGGGGTTGCAGCATGTTATCTGTCAACTTTCCATTGAATAAAGGGCATTCAATTACACATTCCCCATCTATATTACATTTTGGTAATAACCCCCTCATCATGTCCAGGAGGCCAACAAAGACAGGCAGACGTTCCTGTGTCACTGTGAGAGGGTCAACAGCATCTGTGTCCACAGGCAAAGGTGGACGTGGTCCATCCTCAGGCAGGGCACCATTTTCTCTCTTTAGTAATGTTGCCTGTGCCTCCAGCCACAGCATGCAGAGGAGGTGGTGGCCTGGCTTACTAAACCATCCTCATCCTGTGTCACCCAAGCAGAGACTAGAGCACAGTCCACCACAGCTACCAGGGTGGCTTATTCTGCCTTATTGCCCACAGCTACTCCTGCCATAGCCCCAGCATCATGCATGGAGGAGTCAGAATAATTATTTGAACACAGAATCAGCCACTTGCTGCTTGACGATGCATAGGCATCACGTGATTCTGATGTTGGTTCTGAAATGAGAAGGGTAGGAACATGAGCCTAAAGAAAGGGGAGAGCACTGATAAACAAGCAATTAGCAGTCATGTTACCCTAGCCGCAGCATATTGCCAAGTTGGCTCCAGTGATGATGAGGATGGAGGGGATAATGATGATGAGGACTCTGACATGACTTGGGTGCCAGATAGAGCAGAGGAGGAAAGTGAGGGTGAGGCACAACCCCAATGAGGCAGGATGTCCTCCAGATTCAGCCATCATGGAAGAGTAGAGAGCAGCCACCCTATTCCATCAGATGGGGGAGCTGTTATCTCCCGGCCCACTTCCCACAGCTCAGCTGTACGGGCCTTTTTTTTAGCACATGTGCAGTTGATCGCACTGTTGCAATTTGCAAACTTTGCCTCAAGCAGATCAAGCTTGGCAAAAACGCCAGCCATTTGGGTATCACATGCTTGACAAGGCATTTAACCTCCCACCACTCAGTTCATTGACAAGAGCATCTGAAAGCCACACAAAAAGTTCACAATTCTTTTCCTCCTCACTCCTCACCTTTCAGGTCTACCCTGCTTTATCTCATGACCTCTCAGCAGCCTCCACTGACAGGGATGATGGTATAGTGAAGGGTGTCACAGATCCTTGCTGCTGCAATGGAAAAAAATACAGTCCCTGCCACCCACATGCCCAGCATCTAAATTCCAGCTTGTGAAAATTGCTGGCTTTACAACTACTGCCTTTCTGTTTGGTTGATTCTGCTCCCTTCCGTGAATTTGCAACATGTGCTGTACTTCAAAGAGCAGGTTCTCAGTCGCTATTTCTTTGCACGTAAGGCCATTCCAGCTCTGTACCATCACGTGGAAGGCAATGTTGTGACATTGTTGGGCAAGGCAGTCAGCAGCAAGGTCCACAATACTGTTGACACGTGGTCCAGCAAGCATGAACAGGGATGCTATATTTCAATTACAGCACATTGGGTAACTCTGTTTGCAAATAGGAAGGATGCAGGACAGGGCTCAGTGCTGGAGCTTGTTTTGCCACCACGTCTCCATACAGCTGGTGGTGATGATGCAAGATTTGTCAGCTCCACCCCCTCCTCTTCCTCCATGCTCTCCTCTGCTGAATTGTCCTATGACCCACCAGGATCCCCTAAGCGCTCAAGGGGCTATTCAATGAGTCAGGCTAAGAGATGCCATGCAGTGCTTCAGCTGGTCTCTCTAGGGTACAGGAGCCAAACCGGAGCAGAGATTCTTGCAGCTCTGCAGGTGCAGGCTCTGAGGTGGTTCACGCCACGCCAGCTTGAGCCAGCACTGGTGGTGTGTGATAATGGCACTTATCTCCTGTCCTCCCTTTGACAGGGAAAGTTGACACATGTGCCATGCTTGGCACATGTCCTCAATTTGGTGGTGCAGTGTTTCTTAAACAGGAACCCAAGGTTGCAAATTCTTCTAAAGCAAGCCAGAAGAGTCTGCAGCCATTTCAGGCGGTCATACACGGCCAGTGTTCGGTTGTCTGAAATTCAGTGGGAATTCCAACTGACCGTAAACCACCTGATTTGTGACATGCCCATCAGGTGGAACTCAACTTTGGCAATGCTGCAGTGGCTGCACATGCAGCAGAGGGCCGTCAATGAGTACCTTTGTGAGTATGGCACAACTACAGGCTCAGGGCAGCTTGGCTTTTTTTCCCCATGCTAATGGCTGCTGATAAAGAATGCATGCACTGTACTGTCACCATTTGACGAGGCAACAAGGATGGTGAGCCGTGACAATGCATGCATTAGTGACACAATCCCTGTTGTGTTGCTTCTGGAGCAGACTCTGCGTGGCATTATGGACAGGGCACTCAAGGCAGAGCAGCGGGAGGAAAAGGAGGACTTCCTTTACTCTCAAGGCCCGCTTTATGCAGACACCAGTCTTGCATCGCCACAGAACATGCAAGAGGAAATGAAGGGGGAAGAGGAGGCTTCTGGCAGTTTTGGAGATATTGAAACAGGGGAAGACATACGTCAAACCTTAAGAGATGGTTTTCCATCCCAGAACCGTTGGAAGTAGTACATGGCTGGGAGGAATCAGTTCCAGATACTGTTATTCTCAGTGACCCTGAGAACTCTGCTTCTCATGCCTCTGCAAACTTGCGGTGAATGGCCTCCCTTATGCTTCAAAGCCTGTGAAAGGACCTGAGAATTTGTGGTATCGAGGAGAAGGAGAATCATTATTGGTTGGCAACCCTCCTCGACCACTGTTACAAAAGGAAAGTCTCGGAACTCATTCCATCTCCAGGGAGCAAAGGATGAAATACCTTGAGGACACCTTAAAGAGGAGTTTATGTAATGTCTTTCCAGACTCTGCTAGGTTACAGTCTCATGGAAAGCTAGTTTTAAGGCTTCTGTTGGTCAAAGGAGGAGCGGTGGAGAAGGGGGCTGCCTCAATGATGCCTTTAAAACATTTTTTAGTCCTCAGTGCCCAGGGCTGTTAGCCCTTTTCCCGCACCTATTACTTATATCCAAAGTCTGTGAATAAGACACCAGAATTTATCCAAAAAATCTCTAATTTTGTTCCGAGTGCTCTAAATTGTGGCCTCATCATATAGACTGACTCCCCAAGCCGTTGTTTACAAAATAAAGAAAACTTGCAGGGAAAATGTCATTTTTTTTCTTTATAAATTCCTTTCTAAATGTCATTTTTGCTGCAGCACATCAAAGTGGCACATCTTTGATGCATCTTTGCTCCTAACGAGATAGAAGTCCACAAAATGCGTCAAGCTTATTTCTGATGCATCTACTACACATCAAGAATTTTATATGGTTTCGCCACGTTTTAAGATTCCATTTTGTGACATTGTTCATCTTGTACATGGGGGATTTTATAGGGAAATTCATGTATTATGTGCCACTGTGTTATTTATTTCTACAATGCATATTATACATATGCTTTTATGCTTGCTATATTGTTTTATGCTATGCCAATTATTGGTTTATTAATAAATATTATTTGTTTATATCCATATGATTATGTTTTGGTTCCAACACGCACACCTCATTCAAAGTCCCAACCTGCTCCCTTTCTATGCATACTGATAGGGATGGGGGCGTGAACCTTCCCTCACGTCCCATCTAAAGTTCCAATTTTTCCTCCCCACTTTCTCATACCCTTTGTATGTCCAATAACTTGTATATAAGCCTTCAAACTTGGCACTTTTGATTCTTCCAGTTCGGGTCCCACAGACTTTAATGGGGTTCGTTGTTCGGCTCCGAACTTTTGCGATGTTTGAAAGTTCTAGGGGTGTTCGACCCATCTCTATTGATTGGCTGTGTATGTTGCGTCTCCTTCCAAAGTCTGAGCTCTACTGTACAGGGACTGAAAAAGGCTCATATGAAGTATTTTTAAGGTACTTAAAATGGTGTTCCACCTGAGAAAAAAATTAAAAGTCAGCAGCTACAAATACTGTAGCTACTGACTTTTAATATGTGGAGACTTACCTGTCCAGGGAGCCTGCGATGTTGCCACCCCAGCTGATTTTTCAATCTGCTGTCAGGTGCTGCCGCCACCATTTGTCGTAGGGGAAACTGGCAGAGAAGCCTTTCCGCTTCACTGCTGATTCCCTACAGCACATGTGCGAAGCTTGCTGTGCTTTCTAACTGGCCCAGCAGTGGAGGAAGGAGGAGGGGGCCAAACTACCAAGGGATGGCGCTGCGGTGCTGTCTCCCTGAAGTGGGGAAGGGTACCTGTCAAAAACAGGTACCCATTCCCCCCTCCCCCATGAAAGGTGGCAAATGTGGCACCGGAGGGGGGAAGAAGCAGATAAGCGGAGGTTCCAGTTTTGGATGGAACTCCACTTTAAATTGCATTAAGAATACATACATTTAGAAATGGTTTATTGAATATAAAGCTGCTACAATTTGTGTATTTTGCATCAGTCTGATTCTAGCTTTAAACTGTACATTAAGTAATGGAACTTGCTACCTTGAAGTGCTCTGTAAGTTTCACAAGCAGTATGAATAGTAGAAAAATCCCTGCTAATTTTTATGTTTTCTGTGTAAGAAGGGCTCTATCTGCATCACTAAACTAGTAGGTAGAGGGATTCCCTTTGATACGTAAAATTCTTTTTACAAACAAGCTGCAATTCCTTTTTCTTTTACAGCAGTGAAAAGTGCTTAGCACTGAGCAGAAATACATAGATATGGGCAAAATATATAATTAGTCACTGAGATTTGCTTTACAAAACAGCTACTGGCACATAAAAAAGCCAGCATGCATTATAGTTATTATCTAGCATGTTATATGGCATTGCAACATTATAATACAAAAAAGATACCCTATACATCAGGGATATGCAATTAGCAGACCTCCAGCTGTTGCAGAACTACAAGTCCCATGAGGCAAAGCAAGACTATGACAGCCACAAGCATGACACCCAGTGGAATGATGGGACTTGTAGTTTTGCAACAGTTGGAGGTCCGTTAATTGCATATCCCTGCTATACATGGATAATATAATCTGATTAATTTCCTACATGTAAAGAATCATTCAGTCAGCCAGGTAGCCAAATGGCCAAATGTATTTCCATTTGGGTGACATATGTATGCCATCTAATAGTCCAGATGGGGAAGTTAAGCTTTCAAACAGCATACTGTAGCTAGCTTAATTAGAAACATAAATAATGCAAACATTTTATTTACAGAAGCAAGTGTGTAACTAGAGAATTCTTTGTTGAAACCTATTCAACAATATTATCATAGCACTATCTCCTCTGAGGCCAAAGGGAGCACATGAGAGTAATGTCATGAGTACAGAATGGGAAAGAGACCTTAAGGAACCAAAATCTACTGTGTCCTTTGCCTTGGAACTAATACTTGAATTAGAGTTGTGCCTATTTGTGGTGTATTATCTACATGGCTACATAAATTGGAACGTCATAAACAAGTTGTTATGTTAACACCAGGCACATACATTATTGGTTTGTGCTTGGGCCATTTGCTATACCCAATAACTTATTGATAGTAGAGCTGAGAGACTTCAGGACGTCCATGATGACATTATGTGACAAAAATGAATGATTCTCAGCATAGTGGGATTGTGCCTGAGCAAAGATTTCATTTGGTGAAGACTTTTAAGTAACTGTACTGCTGTTATAAACAGATGACCAAGATTGGTTCTCAGAAAAAAAAGCAACAAATTATTTACTAGCTTTTCTGATAAACAGTATAAATGCTATATTCATCAACAAGGATTTTGGCCTTGATGCACATCTTCTTCATTCATACCTAATTATTTCCACATAACACCAAATAATGCATCCATGTATTTGTTAGCTTTGCCATCATGTTTTCAATTATACAACCAAATGCATGGTTAAAAAAGTTATTCTGAGATGATTTTCTGATTGGCAATCTTCTTATGCTGTTACTTGGAAACATTTTCTCCTGTTCATTTTTTTCAGCCATCATCTCCAATAAGTCCATGACACAACCTCCAGCTAGACTATATAGTCAAGATAGTGAATATAATGTCCCACTTGTCTCTTTACTCTCTATGAACTTTAGTGAGATCATGGACATTGTCAGGTTCCACCAAGTGTTGTATCTCTGGATTGCAGAACTGTACTCAAGTTAATCACATTGAGACACTTACACACGTTCTCGATTTTCTTCATCCCTGAAAGGTGTATCATAAATCTTTCCACACCAACTAACCAAGCAGAACAATGAGTATCAAGCAAAGTCAGTACAAAACCGCTATTGTATAGTTTTTACACAATTTCAGATAATGATATGACATCGGGACAGCATTTAGCAGTAAGAATGCCTCTGTCTAGCCTCCCTCCAAAGACAGAACTACCCACCAAAACAACTCCACAATATTGTCTTCTTTAATAATGACAGGTGGGAAGCTCAAAATGTGCCTTTTATTACCCTGCTCCCTGGTGATGCTCTATGCTTGTGTAACAACTCTCCTCTGTGTCAGCACAACGCCAAGTTGCAATAGCCTGTAGCCCACCTGCATTATTGGAGTAGATAAGCTCTCCCAAATTACAGTGCCCACAATTGCAAATTTTTTTAAGGTCCACAGTTTACAGGCCCCTATACCTATTTTTTGTGAAATCCTCCCTTAACAGTTAACCTCCCTGGCGGTATGATTATTTCGGATTTTAGGTGCTAAAAGTGGTACAATTATTTTGCATGGAAATTTGGCGTTTTATATTGTAGGCCTGTAATTCTTAACAATAACACACTTAAATCTGTCCAAACAAGAGTCTAGTAGATATCCCGGGTATGATGAAGTTTGAAACATAAAAACATAAATTATAATATAATAAATAAATATAAATAATTAAAAAAAATAATAATATAATAATAATAAAATAAATTTCCCCAGGATTCACTATCACTCAATTCTGCAAGTGTTCTAATTTACTATCGTTGTTTTCGAGCTGGTCTAAAGCCACTTTTGACGTAAAGGGACACTTTTTGGTTGCTGGACAATCTCCAGTTTCCAGGCAGAAAGAACAGTATATATAACATAAAACTGCATGCAGGGCATGGGCCAAAGCACTGGGGACAAAAGGGATGTGAAATCATTTCATACAGTACTGTAATCTGTAAAATTACAGTACTGTATGTGTTGTGGTTTTTACATTTCTTTTTAATTTGCTGCCAGGCTCCGCCCCCATGCGTTGCAACGCTCGTAGAGAACGGAGCCTGGCACGGAGAAGCTTCGGAGGAGACAGAGCCCGCAGACACCACGGGGGGGACATCATAGGAACCTGGGGACAAGGTAAGTAACGCCGCACCAGGATCCTGCAATGTAATCCCGAGTGTGGCTCGGGGTTACCGATAATGGGACTAAAATTTAACCCCGAGCAACACTCGGGAAAACCGTCAGGGAGGCTACATAGATTCTGAACTGCCAGCACCCACATTTAAAGACTGCCCCTCTATGTTCTGCCCCCTCTTCTCTTTATTTCCACCTCTGCGTTGCTAGTGTTGACCTTGGTCACTAAATGAATTACTCTCTTTTCTGTGCGTCTTATCAGCTGTCACTTTGTTGAATGAATTTGATAGAATCAAAGTCAAATTTATACTTTTTGCCAGGATGAGATTACAATGAGGCACAGTAGGTTTGTGTGTGTAGGCAAAGTAGGCAAATAAACAGCTTTTTCTTGCACAGCCATTGGCCTCACATTATACAGACGTTTCCTAAAAGTTTTTTTATATGCGGTTACAATATTCGAAGGCTGACTATGACCAGTAAAACAATAACATATATTGTGTAAAAGTGATGTTGCATTGGGTAACACATTTTGTGTGTGAAAGGATGAAGAGATTAAAAAGGATGAGAGCTAAAACTATTGATAAAGCATGACTTTCTAAGTAAGCTTAATGGGTCTTGCTTTAAATTTAGTATACATGCTTTCTATAGTATTCTCACATTTTCTTTCTTCTTTTATCATTGATTATATTGAGCTAGAGGAAGTTGCTAATACATCTTTTTTACATTATAACAAATGTTCTTTTTGCATTATAATTGAATGGTGATTGTTATGTTCAATCAATATGAAAGGTTAGAGGAGTTTCTTTGCCTGCATTTTTAATGGAGAAGTCAATTAGGATTCAACTTAATCATACTGCCTGCCCTAAAATTGAAGCACTGTCTATCACGGATATAAAAATGCTATTCTGTGTTTTAAGCTGAGGCTAAAATGCATGTGGTCATTGCATTAATTGTCCCTCATTTATTGGTATCTCTATATTGTTTTATGTTTCAAGACTTGGAACAGAATCAACATCATCATTGCTGTTTTGAAGC
The DNA here is from genome assembly GCA_037952925.1 of Lithobates clamitans. Taxonomy (NCBI): domain Eukaryota; kingdom Metazoa; phylum Chordata; class Amphibia; order Anura; family Ranidae; genus Lithobates; species Lithobates clamitans. The sequence goes on along the minus strand of JBBGZY010000932.1, from coordinate 2,990,947 downwards.
AGTATATTTTCTTTTCTCTTTGAGCTATATAATGTATTGCTTGCATTAATCTAGCACTTTCTACAACATATAGTATGTCATCAAAATAACCCATTGCGGATTGACCTGAAATGTTTGGTATTTAAGAGATAACAAGAAAATATAACCGCTTTTAAATGAAAAATCTTAGGTTAACCACTTGAGCCCCGGACCATTATGCTGCCTAAGGACCAGAGGTCTTTTTCCAATTTGGCACTGCGTCGCTTTAACTGCTAATTGCGCGGTCATGCAATGCTGTACCCAAACGAAATTTGCGTCCTTTTCTTCCCACAAATAGAGCTTTCTTTTGATGGTATTTGATCACCTCTGCGGTTTTTATTTTTTGCGCTATAAACGGAAAAAGACCGAAAATTTTGAAAAAAAATGATATTTTCTACTTTTTGTTATAAAAAAAATCCAATAAACTAAATTTTAGTCATACATTTAGGCCAAAATGTATTCGGCCACATGTCTTTGGTAAAAAAAATGTCAATAAGCGTATATTTATTGGTTTGCGCAAAAGTTATAGCGTCTACAAACTAGGGTACATTTTCTGGAATTTACACAGCTTTTAGTTTATGACTGCCTATGTCATTTCTTGAGGTGCTAAAATGGCAGGGCAGTACAAAACCCCCCCAAATGACCCCATTTTGGAAAGTAGACACCCCAAGGAAATTGCTGAGAGGCATGTTGAACCCATTGAATATTTATTTTTTTTGTCCCAAGTGATTGAAAAATGACAAAAAAAAAAAAAAAAAAAAATATTTACAAAAAGTCGTCACTAAATGATATATTGCTCACACAGGCCATGGGCCTATGTGGAATTGCACCCCAAAATACATTTAGCTGCTTCTCCTGAGTACGGGGATACCACATGTGTGGGACTTTTTGGGAGCCTAGCCGCGTACGGGGCCCCGAAAACCAAGCACCGCCTTCAGGATTTCTAAGGGTGTAAATTTTTGCTTTCACTCTTCACTGCCTATCACAGTTTCGGAGGCCATGGAATGCCCAGGTGGCACAAAACCCCCCAAAATGACCCCATTTTGGAAAGTAGACACCCCAAGCTATTTGCTGAGAGGCATATTGAGTCCATGGAATATTTTATATTTTGACACAAGTTGCGGGAAAGTGACACTTTTTATTTTTTTTTTTTTTTTTTTTCATAAAGTTGTCACTAAATGATATATTGCTCACACAGGCCATGGGCATATGTGGAATTGCACCCCAAAATACATTTAGCTGCTTCTCCTGAGTATGGGGATACCACATGTGTGGGACTTTTTGGGAGCCTAGCTGCGTACGGGACCCCGAAAACCAATCACTGCCTTCAGGATTTCTAAGGGTGAAAATTTTTGATTTCACTCTTTACTGCCTATCACAGTTTCGGAGGCCATGGAATGCCCAGGTGGCACAAAACCCCCCCAAATGACCCCATTTTGGAAAGTAGACACCCCAAGCTATTTGCTGAGAGGCATGGTGAGTATTTTGCAGCTCTCATTTGTTTTTGAAAATGAAGAAAGACAAGAAAAAAAATTTTTTTTTTTCTTTTTTCAATTTTCAAAACTTTGTGACAAAAAGTGAGGTCTGCAAAATACTCACTATACCTCTCAGCAAATAGCTTGGGGTGTCTACTTTCCAAAATGGGGTCATTTGGGGGGGTTTTGTGCCACCTGGGCATTCCATGGCCTCCGAAACTGTGATAGGCAGTGAAGAGTGAAATCAAAAATTCACGCCCTTAGAAAGCCTGAAGGCGGTGCTTGGTTTTCGGGGTCCCGTACGCGGCTAGGCTCCCAAAAAGTCTCACACATGTGGTATCCCCGTACTCAGGAGAAGCAGCAGAATGTATTTTGGGGTGTAATTTCACATATTTCCATGGCATGTTTGAGCAATATATCATTTAGTGACAACTTTGTGCAAAAAAAAAAAAAAAAAAAAAAAATTTGTCTCTTTCCCGCAACTTGTGTCGCAATATAAAATATTCCATGGACTCGACATGCCTCTCAGCAAATAGCTTGGGGTGTCTACTTTCCAAAATGGGGTCATTTGGGGGGGTTTTGAACTGTCCTGGCATTTTATGCACAACATTTAGAAGCTTATGTCACACATCACCCACTCTTCTAACCACTTGAAGACAAAGCCCTTTCTGACACTTATTGTTTACATGAAAAAGTTTTTTTTTTTTTGCAAAAAAATTACTTTGAACCCCCAAACATTATATATTTTTTTAAAGCAAATGCCCTACAGATTAAAATGGTGGGTGTTTCATTTTTTTTTTTCACACAGTAATTGCGCAGCGATTTTTCAAACGCATTTTTTGGGGAAAAAACACACTTTTTTTAATTTTAATGCACTAAAACACGCTATATTGCCCAAATGTTTGATGAAATAAAAAAGATGATCTTAGGCCGAGTACATGGATACCAAACATGACATGCTTTAAAATTGCGCACAAACGTGCAGTGGCAACAAAATAAATACATGTTTAAAAGCCTTCAAAAGCCTTTACAGGTTACCACTTTAGATTTACAGAGGAGGTCTACTGGAAAAATTACTGCACTCGATCTGGCCTTCGCGGTGATACCTCACATGCATGGTGCAATTGCTGTTTACGTTTGACGACAGACCGCCGCTTGCGTTCGCCTTAGCGCGAGAGCAGGGGGCGACAGGGGTGTTTTTTTTTTTTTTTTTTTTTTTCTTTATTATTTTTTTGCTTTTTTAATCTTACTTTTAAACTGTTCCTTTCATATTTTTTTTTTTAATCATTTTTATTGTTATCTCGGGGAATGTAAATATCCCCTATGATAGCAATAGGTAGTGACAGGTACTCTTTTTTGAAAAAATTGTGGTCTATTAGACCCTAGATTTCTCCTCTGCCCTCAAAGCATCTGACCACACCAAGATCGGTGTGATAAAATGCTTCCCCAATTTCCCAATGGCGCTATTTACATCCGGCGAAATCTAAGTCATGAAATACTCGTAGCTTCCGGTTTCTTAGGCCATAGAGATGTTTGGAGCCACTCTGGTCTCTGATCAGCTCTATGGTCAGCTGGCTGAATCACCGGCTGCATTCTCAGGTTCCCTGTTGAGACAGGAGATCCAGAGAAAAACACGGAAGACGGTGGGGGGGGGGGGGGCATTCCCTCCCACGGCTTGTAAAAGCAGTCTAGAGGCTAATTAGCCGCTAGGATTGCTTTTACATGAAAGCCGACCGCTGGCTGAAAAGAATGATACCAAGATGATACCTAAACCTGCAGGCATCATTCTGGTATAACCACTCAAAGTCGTGAATGGCGTACCTGAAGACAAAAAAATGGTTAACAATGGTTAACAATAAAGCACAGTAAAGTGTAAATAATTACACACCTGAAAAACAAACATGATAAAACATAATAACAATAACAATAACAATAACAATCAATAACAATAACAATAACAATAAAACATTGCAGAACAGAATACAGTAAAAAAGAGCAGAACAATAGAGAGAGAGAATAGAGAGAGAGAGAACAATAAAACAACAACTATTTTTTTTATTTCATATTTTTTTTTTTTTTTTACACTTTTTTTGTAACTAACTTTTATAACGGTAACCGGTTCCAGGTTCGGGTCTCTCAAAATGCGATGGCATCTTGGGAGACCCTGTGAAAGTGTGCCTAGTCTGTGCAATGCTGTACCCTACGCTAATACTCAACTAGTGTATGGTAGCGTTCAAAACATTCACCAATGCAAAGACCAGGATTGTCAGGACAGGAGGGACAATAATAGCGGGTGTCACGCCTATATCTGCGCTTGCTGCAGACACGACATCTTTTTTGGGGGTGTTCGTTGGGTAGGGGTACTCGGGAGGACATAAAAATGCCTCTCATGCAGCCGACTGCATTTGGTTGGGGATGTGAATGGGGGAAGTACGGGCGCTGCAGAAGCGGTGGGTTCCCAATTAGGATTGGCGAATGCAGCAGGAAGGGCACTATGGGCACGACGGGCCTGTGTTTGTCTTTTTGGTGGCAGCGGGACACTACTTGTGCTTGCCACCTCACCAGCTTGAACTGCACTTATGGGACTCGCCACGTCACCACGTGTTACTGCAGTGCTGGTTTGACTACGACCGGGGTGTACTAGGACGCTGGTGCTTGCCAGTTCACCAAAACGCTACAAAAAAACTGTTAGCGATTGCAGGGATCAGGCCTGACTCTGCGAACGCTGCAGTTATGCGTTTAGTGCCTTGTAAGTGACAGTGATCGATCGATACTGCACTTGGGTGGGCTGGGCCGGGCCGGGCGGAGGGGCAAAACGCAGGTGCTAGCAGGTATCTGGGCTGATCCCGCTAACACTGCGTTTTTGGGAACCCTAAACTGCTGGTGACGCCAGTATAGATCTGATCGGATCAGATATTGATCCGTTCAGATACTATACCACTAAGGGAGGTGTATGCTGCGTGCGTGGGTGTTAGCGGTACTGGCGCTAATCTGACGCTGCCTGGGGCTGGTGCTTACCAGTTCACCAAAATGCTACAAAAAAAACTGTTAGCGATCGCAGGGATCAGGCCTGACTCTGTGAACGCTGCAGTTATGCGTTTAGTGTTTTGTAAGTGACAGTGATCGATCGATACTGCACTTGGGTGGGCTGGGCTGGGCCGGGCGGAGGGGCAAAACGCAGGTGCTAGCAGGTATCTGGGCTGATTCCGCTAACACTGCGTTTTTGGGAACCCTAAACTGCTGGTGACGCTAGTATAGATCTGATCGGATCAGATATTGATCCGTACAGATACTATACCACTAAGGGAGGCGTATGGTGCGTGCGTGGGTGTTAGCGGTACTGGCGCTAACCTGACGCCTGGGGCTGGTGCTTGCCAGTTCACCAAAATGCTACCAAAAAAACTGTTAGCAATCGCAGGGATCAGGCCTGACTCTGCGAACGCTGCAGTTATGCGTTTAGTGCCTTGTAAGTGACAGTGATCGATCGATACTGCACTTGGGTGGGCTGGGCTGGGCGGAGGGGCAAAACGCAGGTGCTAGCAGGTATCTGGGCTGATCCCGCTAATACTGCGTTTTTGGGAACCCTAAACTGCTGGGGACGCTAGTATAGATCTGATCGGATCAGATATTGATCCGTTCAGATACTATACCACTAAGGGAGGCGTATGCTGCGTGCGTGGGTGTTCGCGGTACTGGCGCTAATCTGACGCTGCCTGGGGCGACGCATATCACCGCCGGGCGATTAGGGGGCTAAACCTTTATTCGGTAATAAACGGCGGGTGCCCTGACACTATAAAAAATAAACGAACTAACCAGCGTCACCCGTAACGGTTATACGGTGATCAGTGGTGAAAGGGTTAACTAGGGGGCAATCAAGGGGTTAAAACATTTATTAGGTAGTATATGGGGGTCCCTGTCGCTATAAAACGCTGACGGCGAACCTAAATATTTACCTCACTAACTAGCGTCACCAGCGACACTAATACAGCGATCAGAAAAATGATCGCTTAGCGACACTGGTGACAGGGGGTGATCAAGGGGTTAAAACTTTATTAGGGGGGGTTAGGGGGGTACCCTAGACCTAAAGGGGGGTAACAGTAACTGTGCCAACACAGTAACTGTCACAAACTGACAGCTAGCAGTAATCAGGAAAAAAAAAAAAAAAAAAAAAAAAAAAACTGCTGGTGTCAGTTTGTGACAGGGGGGGGGGGGTGATTGGGGGGGGATCGGGGGGCGATCGGGGGGGGGATCGGGGTGTTTTGTATGCCTGGCATGTTCTACTGTGTGTGTGTAGTGTTGTGCACTCACATACTTGTCGTCTCTCCTCGGGCCGGAACGGAAAATACCGACCCGAGGGGAGATGACATCACTTCCTTTGCTGCTGTTTAGCATACAGCAGCAAAGGAGCGTTTTCATTGGCCGGCGGCGATCGCGAGGGGGGGGCCACGAACGGATGGTCTCCCCCTCATCACCGATCGCCGCTGGACATAGGACGACCGCCTCGGGCACCGGGGGGGGGTCCGATCGGACCCCCCACCCGCGGAAGGCAAATCACGTACCCTGTACGTGATTTTGCCTGTCCGTGCCACTTTGCCGACGTACATCGGCGTGAGGCGGTCGTCAAGTGGTTAATGTGGTGAATATTTACTAGCATACAGATAATAAATAAAATAATATAGTACGATAAAGATAACATTGGTATGTTTTATTGTACTGATGTGTGGCCGCGGCCCCACGCATCATTTGCGGCTTTGCATTGTCTCCTGGGATACGTGTGTCTTCAATCCCAGGAGGCAATAGGCATCGTCGAGTCCTACTATCACATTATTTGCAAACCGGAAATGACGAGATGCGAGGCGACACCCAGTGCCATTTTTAGAAAGGGTAGTAAGGGTAATTAGGTTTCAATAGCAAAGAGGAGGCAACTTCCTTCGACCCCGCCTTTGCTATGGAATCCTGACCTATAGTGCTCACACTGAGCTGCGCATGCGCGACATCGGCATGCTTCAGATGCCCACACAAGAGATGGCCGCGGCCTGCTGGGACTTCAAAAAGTAAGAAAAGAATGCTGCAAAGATATTAAACGGACATAAGTATACAGCATAGCTTTACTGTAATACTCTTAACATGCGTATTAAAGGGGTGTTTTTATCTTAAAAGTCATAATTTGGCCTGAACACCGCTTTAAGGCAACATTTTTCTTTTAGAAATGGATAAGCTGTGGTAAGGTATTAAAACCACTGTTTTCACTGATTCATTCCCTCTAATTTTCTTGTTCATCAATGCTAGGGGAAAGATAGTGAGGATAAATACAAAGTTTTGAGCCTCCTTCAGCAGGCAGCTTAAAGTTGAAGCCAGCAACGCCCATGCTCTCACCAGCTTGAGGCTCCAGTGAGTACTGGAGGGGCAGAGTGGAAAGCGATGACTGAAAATTAATGCTCTCTGCTCAAAGCTAACCAAGAACTGAGCTATCAGCTGTCATGTAATTGCACAGTTCTCAGGCATAGAGCCAAAAGAGGATAGCTGCAACATCAAACCGATGCTGAAGCATGAGCATGTACGTTTGTTTTTTTAATAACTCCATTCATCTCCAGTTTTAAGGGGAAGGTCAGTGTAAGAAGATAATTTAGGGGTTAGGTTACATATTACTCTTCTGTTTAGGGAAAGGTATATACCATAGCACTGTGTTAGATGTCCCATTAGCACTACTCCACCATCAATTGCACTTTTTTAAGATTCAAATTGCAGAAAAAATCAAAATAGAGCATAGTGTAAAACCAGGTAAAACACTCACATAAAATGTGTGCAACTAAACACCATGTATAATGTTCACTACAGAGGTCAGTCAGAGCTTTTCCACCAGTGTAAAATACTGGCTACTTCACAACAAGGTACAGCATGCTCCCACTGTGACATCACAAGGCTCCTCCCCAACTTGTTTTGTCAGTAAAGACTTTCTCAGGCCACATATTGATTTGTGGATTGTATTTAATTATGATTAAGCATTACAGTCATTTGTTTGGATTATATATAATCATTCATTTGTAGCACCATCATTTGTTGCATGAATCCAACCTAGTTTAATAAAAATCACAATCTCATTGGGGTTGATTTACTAAAGACAAATAGATGGTTCACTTTGCAAGGGAAGTTGCACTTGGTAGAAGAATTTTCCCCAGAGCTTAGTCAATGAGGAGAACTTCTGCTGGCTTCCACAACCAATCATGTGCAATCATGTGCAAGCAGAAATGTTGTTTTTTTTTTTTGTTTTGCTTTTGCTGTCATTGGGTATTCTTTACAAAATGAAACTGCACCATATTCACTAATCTACAGGTAAAAATTACTCTGCAAAATGCAACTTCCCTTACAAAATGAATAGTCCATTTACTTTTAATAAGTCAGCCTCACTGTGTTTTAGTTCTTTTTAATACAATTTGTCCACCATCAATACTTGCTGTACTACTCTTTTAAATGCCCAAATGCCTAAGCTTGTTGTGTAGCAAGGGGGGTACATCCACTCTTCAATCTGTTCCCACCTGGACCCAGGAGTAGTGAGTCTGTCTTAACACTGTACCATAGGAACAGGGCCCCAGGGGAACTCACTCTCCCTTGCATGTGGGGATGCCTGCAGGGAGACCCATCTAGAACTGAATGGCACTTGTTGACCATAACCAAGGGCTATGAAAATCAGACTCTAGATTTAATAATAGCAGAAGTGAGAAATAGAGATCGCCAGTCCCTTCTAGTTGATAATCCACCACAAGTAGAGAACAGAGAGGATTTTGGTTTGGCCTTTTTGACTACTTACTCCAGTCAACACTGGGCAATCAAACGAATAATTAAGAGACATTGGCCCATTATAAAAAATGATAGGGTTGCTGGCAGATAAGCCTTGCGTATTATTCAGGGGAGCCTCAAACCTTAGGCACTTTATAGCACCTAACGTTCCGGATCCACCCACAAGACCCACCTTTTTTGGTGATCTAAAAGGTTTTTTTCCTTGCAAAAAATGTCAAGTTTGTAAAATTAATGAGTTTAAGGGTAGGAAACTAACTGAGTTCACATCACCTGGGACAGGTATGACATATCCGATTAGATCTTTTATCACCTGTACCACAAGATGTGTAGTATATCTTTTGAGGTGCCCTTGCGGGTTAGAATATGTAGGGCGTACTACCAGGAAGTTACAAGTCAGATTGGGTGAACATATCGCCAATATACGAAGGGGTTTTGACAAACATAATGTTTCAAAACATTATGACCTTAAGCATGACAGGGACCCCACAGGCACGACATTTTTTGCCTTGGAGAAATATATACCACACTGGCGAGGGAGCAACAGTAGACGTATATCCAGGAGTGAGACTAACTGGATATACCGTCTGGGCTGTCATGTACCCATGGGCCTTAATGTAGAGTGGGACATCAACTGTTTTATTAATAACAGTTGATGTCCCCTCTCCTGTCTTTCTTCCTTCTTTTGTTGTAATTTTTCCTTTTTTTCTTAAATTCCTCTTAAAGTTATCCCCCCCTTTTTTATAATGGGGTTTTCGCTATTCTATGATATGGTCGTAATGGAGATACAGTATTCAGATTGTGATTTCTGAATATAGAATATATTTCTGAATATATAGAAAATTTTGATTGAAATATATTTAAATTCCTCCTCTCTTTATTATTATTTTTTATTGATATAGAGGTTTATGTGATTTCAGTTGCTGAAGGGTGATTCGAATGAATCTTCAGTCATTGGTTTTTCCCCCCACCTCTTTTAATGTTTTTTATTAAAGTTTTTGAATAGTAATGGTAATGTAATAAAATCCATTACTCTGAAGTAATATCAAGTTTGTCCACAAGATGGCACCATGATGACTCTATGGAGTTTTAATTGTAAAGGTTAAAAAGCAGGTGTGTGTGTAATTTTTCCTTTTTTTCTTAAATTCCTCTTAAAGTTAATGTCCCCCCCTTTTTTATAATGGGGTTTTCGCTATTCTATGATATGGTCGGAATGGAGATACAGTATTCAGATTGTGATTTCTGAATATAGAATATATTTCTGAATATATAGAAAATTTTGATTGAAATATATTTAAATTCCTCCTCTCTTTATTATTATTTTTTATCGATATAGAGGTTTATGTCATTTCAGTTGCTGAAGGGTGATTCGAATGAATCTTTAGTCATTGGTTTTTCCCCCCACCTCTTTTAATGTTTTTTAATAAAGTTTTTGAATAGTAAGGGTAATGTAATAAAAATCCATTACTCTGAAGTAATATCAAGTTTGTCCACAAGATGGCACCATGATGACTCTATGGAGTTTTAATTGTAAAGGTTAAAAAGCAGGTGTGTGTGTGTAATTGCCATCCCCCTGTAATGGTAATTGTTTGCAGCTTTAACACCTTCCTAGTGTTACCAATGGCTGAACTTTTTCGTTTTGCCGCTCGGATATATAAGGCACATGCGCAGACGTGCGGGCGTGCCCCTGATGATGTCATTTCTGACGAAACGGCCGTAGGATTGACACGCTCGTACCGACGGCGCATGCGAGGAGTTTCGTTTTAAAGCTGTATTGGTTCCTTGCAAGGAAAAGTGTTTTTATGGATGCCAGTGAGGCGACTTTTAATAAACAAGAGATAAAACGTTCTACACCATTGGAGTTTTCTCTTTTCTTTTAAACACTTCCATATCGGTGAGAGCTCTCATCCCTGATTGTACCGCTGTCTGGAAGCCTGTGGCGATCGTTTGTGGATCTACATCCATCATCCCAGCTAAAGTTCCAGCCGCTGTGGAGGGCAAACCCCAAGCTGTTAGCTCTATGCCTCTGATCAGAGGCTATCTGGTAAGCCTTCAATCTATACCAGGTGATGGGATTTCAACACGGTGACAGTCACGGATTTATTATTCATAGAAAGTCACATTTAACTTCTTTTTTGGACATTTGTTTTGACATAATTTTTGCATCTTTGGACTTTTTTCTAAATGTGTGGATAAAAAACTGGGAATAGTCACGTATATATATCACTATAGTGAAGCATCCATGTTATTGTTCACGCTTATATATCACTATAGTGAAGCATTCATGTTATTGTTCATTTTTATTTTTTTATTTTATCACATATGAAAGTTGTTGGTGCTTTATTAGTAATATCAATTTTTGTTGTATTTTTGCATTTATATCCAGCGCTGTGCTTTTTGTTATATCTAATTGTTGACCATTCTCTGAAAACTGATTTGTCCCTACTTCAACAGACCCCACTGTGCCTCTTCCAAGTCACATCCCCATGTAGTGTTTAGAAAAAGGAGGAATCCATATAAGGAATGTCTATTAACAGTCTACTTAAACAATAGGAGTGAAGATATTTACATACTTTAGCCATCTCCTGAAGGCGGTGACACTCAGTTTAACTTACAGTCCAGCATATAGAAAGTAGAAAACACATTACGTTGCTGCATGTTGCTGGAGAAACACCATTAATAAGGAGTATATTGGTCCCAATGTTGTTAACATATTTAATGCTGAAGTTACCATCATATATAATTATTGATGGTAAACTTAAGTATCTGTGCAAAAAATTTGATTCACCAAAAACTAGCACCAACCAATAGTGAAATCAAATAGCAGCGCTAAATCAATATACCTCAATGAACTAGTGAATATATTAAAAATTGAAAAATAATATTTCACAATACAGTGCATCAAAACAGTGTGAACCATATCCACAAAAATGTGAGCATAATCAATTAAGTGAATAAAAATTTATGTAAACTAAAAAAGTGTAATAAAGACTTTTAAATCAAACAAATATGAAAAAGTCCAAAGATCTGTGATAAATAAACAAAATTTCCAATAGCGTTAATCCGTGATGTAAAACAGTGTAGATCTTCACTAAATCAATCTTCCACCGCACCTCTGTGACTGTGAATCCACTCCCCTTAGGTAAATAAACTCACCAGCTCCTCTTGCCTCACACTCTCGTGTTCGGCTTTAAGGCTTTATTCCACACAGAAGGGGGGAAATAATGGCCTCCAATGGTTCACTTTTACACCTCCAGGGTATTTCAATAAGGTACTCTCTCCACATGAAAAAAAGAAAGTGATCCAATAGTGCAGTAACGTAATTAAATTTATTAAAATAACACTCTCCTCCACCATTGAACTCACATCTTAAAAAATCAAAAGAAGCACAGCACAGCAGAATATCACAGCAATAACTCCAAACGATAGAACCAGCGTATGGTGGTCACAGCGGACCCAGGTACTGCACTCTCTGATGACAGTCTCACCAGTCCCCTGGTGTTCCCTGGAGCCGCTTCCTCACTTCCTAGTATGGCGCTCTCCGTCACAGCATCCTACGTCATACGTATTCGATTGCCGTATAGCCACGCCCCAACATGTTTCGTCACAGGGACTTAATCATGGGATTGGCTATACGGTTCGGCAATCTTCCTTTTGTACCCTCTGCTCGTATTACGGGCGGAACTGATATTATTGCGCCTGCGCACTCACTGTGTCCCCGCTCGCACCATACACCAGCATTACACTGTAGCCGAACGTTTAGACTTTAGATGATCATAATAGTAATGTGAATATCAATACATTTATTTGTGTAAAAACAATAATCTATCATGTACTGGAGATTTCTCACCAGAATAATTAAAAAACAGACATAGCTCCCTCTTGAACAATACAGAGTAATTTAAAACTGGGAGATATCACTCTCTTAAAACGAATGGTTGGACATATATATAACTTAAAAAACAGCTAGCAAATCACAAGATAAATCTGCATCATCAGCCCAAGGAATGATACTAGGCCGAGACTGCAAAAAATACAAAAACCAAAAAAAACATTTTCTATAATTAAGAAGAAAAAACTTTATGGTCCTTCATATCAAAAACTAATACCTTTATAAATAGATTGTAAAATGTGTCCCTCCATTTTAAAGAAAAACATGATCAGGACCCTAGTCTGCTCCAGTTTTGTGGTATTGACATTGTATACCCGACCTGGAGGGGCTCAAACCGGGTGAGAGACTTATCCCAATGAGAGACTCGATGGATTTTTCTGTTAAAATGTCTTTTTCCCAGAGGCTTAAATATAGAGTTGGACCTCAACTGCTTCATTAATAACTATTGACCCCCCCCCCCCCAGGAATGGAGTGGAGTCCTATTCTAGAATACCCTCCCAATAAAAGGAATAAGAGTAAATGGTCTTTGGTAAGTGATCAAAAGTGGGATGCCCTGGGATTTTGGTGTATTAAGTAGGAGAAGGTGATGGGATCAGGATGTGGACATTGTCATTTATAATAATCCCAGTGACACAACACTGTTCACACCCCCTGAGTGTCTAGGTAAACTTCCACTGAGAAACAGTAAAACTAATCTAAAAATTAAATCTCATAATTGAAGAGAATTTACAATCTATTTATAAAGGTATTAGTTTTTGATATGAAGGACCATAAAGTTTTTTTCTTCTTAATTATAGAAAAAATTTTTTTTGGTTTTTGTATTTTTTGCAGTCTCGGCCTAGTAAAATTACTTGGGCTGATGATGCAAATTTATCTTGTGATTTGCTAGCTGTTTTTTAAGTTATATATATGTCCAACCATTCGTTTTAAGAGAGTGATATCTCCCAGTTTTAAATTACTCAGTATTGTTCAAGAGGGAGCTATGTCCGTTTTTTAATTATTTTGGTGAGAAATCTCCAGTATATGATAGATTATTGTTTTTACACAAATAAATGTTTTGATATACACATTACTAGTATTATCATCTGAGTCTAAACGTTCGACTACAGTGTAATACTGGTGTATGGTGCGAGCGGGGACACAGTGAGTGCGCAGGCGCAATAATGTCAGTTCCGCCCGTAATACGAGCGGAGGGTACAAAAGGGAGATTGCCGAACCGTATAGCCAATCCCATGATTAAGTCCCTGTGACAAAACATGTCGGGGCGTGGCTATACGACAATCGAATACGTATGACGTAGGACGCTGTGACAGAGAGCGCCATACTAGGAAGTGAGGAAGCGGCTCCAGGGAACACCAGGGGACGGGTGAGACTGTCATCAGAGGGTGCAGTACCTGGGTCCTCTGTGACCACCATACGCTGGTTCTATTGTTTTGAGTTATTGCTGTGATATTCTGCTCTGCTGTGCTGTGCTTCTTTTGATTTTTTAAGATGTGAGTTCAATGGTGGAGGAGAGTGTTATTTTAATAAATTTGATTATGTTACTGCACTATTGGATCCCTTTTTTTTTTTCATGTGGAGAGAGCACCTTATTGAAATACCCTGGATGTGTAAAAGTGAACCATTGGAGGCCATTATTTCCCCCCTTCTTTGTGTGATAAAGTCTTAAAGCCGAACACGAGAGTGTGAGGCAAGAGGAGCTGGTGAGTTTATTTACCTAAGGGGAGTGGATTCACAGTCACAGAGGTGCGGTGGAAGATTGATTTAGTGAAGATCTACACTGTTTTACGTCACGGATTAACACTATTGGAAATTTTGTTTATTTATCACAGATCTTTGGACTTTTTCATATTTGTTTGATTTAAAAGTCTTTATTACACTTTTTTAGTTTACATAAATTTGTATTTACTTAATTGATTATGCTCACATTTTTGTGGATATGGTTCATACTGTTTTGATGCACTGTATTGTGAAATATTATTTTTCAATTTTTAATATTTTCACTAGTTCATTGAGGTATATTTTAGTTTAGCGTTGCTATTGGATTTCACTATTGGTTGGGGCTAGTTTTTGGTGAATCACATTTTTTGCACATATATTCATATACACTGTAAGCGGCTGCTCAATTTTAGGCTTTGTTTCCAATTGCGCAGCGCTTGGAATATAGGAGGGGGCGGATTTCCTATATACCATAATTCTGACATAAACTTAAGTATCCCATTGAAGTTAATACATATACACATATATCTAAATTTTGTATAACGTTAATATTGAATACATTTTTATTTTAGATCTGATAATTCCTATAATCTATGGATGTTGGACAATCCAGACTAAAAACAAATAGAGTCTCAGCATGCTCCCTGGGTTCATTTAGGAATCCACGATTCCTTGTAAGTTAATGTATTTGTAATCAACTTTATTCACAATGTAGTATAGTTATATTTACATTTGTGTTTGATTGTAATGTTAAATATATCCCTTATATAGCTTGGACCTTATATCCTCTCTATGGCTGCCTAACTAGCTGTTCAGATCATTTCTATGTGAGTGTCAACTACCACTGAAACCATAATCGATATCTCATACAATTTAACAGGAATGTATTATAATTTGTAAATTATTGTAACAATGTTAATACCAATGCATTACTGAAGGCATAGCACAAGAAAATACATTACTATGTATACCATTATGTATCATTACTTTTGATATTTGAATTACCATCTTATGACTATACAATTCCAAAAAAAGCTGTTTATATTTATTATGTATATTTTCTTTCATGAGTTGTCTACTGTTTAATCTAGATTGATGCATATGCTCTTGAAGAACCTGTACAAATATTCGGCTAAACATGTCGAGTGGGAGCATACATTTTAATATTCAACTTGATATATGTATCTGTTGAAAGTATCGGTTTCATAAGATGGATTTTTATTTGAATTACAATTACCGTAATAATGATTTTAGAATATATTTGTATTCTTTTGCATCTTTAAAGTCCCCATTGTTTTCTACTTTCTATATATATTTAATATTGGGATGTGGTGCCAAAACAGTATTCCCTAGTTTAGGATTGAATAGTAATATTCCAGTCCAGCATAGTTCAAAGAGGTGTGGCATGAGAGGAGAGATGAGTAGCCCTCAAAGGAGGGGTGTCCCAGAGTCCAGCTTCCCAACGCACTTCCCACTAAGGGGAAACTACGTTATATAGGCTCCCTTTCAACATGCTGGTCATGGTCCTTTCCACAGGAAAAAACATTAAACACTCTCTTCATGGAAAATTACCCCAGGAAGCTCGCTGCCTTCCTTAAATATTCCAATCAAAGGTGCTCCTTTCCTAGCAGGGGTAGGGCTGACACGTAAGGTAATATTAAACTCTGGGGGCTTTTTTTAGCTTAACAAATTGAGAAAAATAAAATAAATATTACCTAGTAAACTATTATTTTAAATCCTTACCCAAGCTCTGTCAGTTTACAACATTCAATGCTGCTGGTTCCTGTTCTCTCAGTGCTGCCTCCCTGAACACAGAAAATAGGAGGGGAAGGAGGAGGGGGTACCTTACAATCCTAGGCTATGGGGTTGTGTGTTTCTTTTGATGCACACAATGTAGGGAGGCACAACTCTAGTTCCTGCACGCAAGAGTGGCTCCATAGGATGCTGCAAGAGAAAAGAACCACCCTGAAACAAATAACCTGGGGTAGCATTCATGACACCAACTTGCATAGTTATATGGCAGCAGAGTGGCTCTCCTGCACCAGATTGTGTACCTAGTACGTGATCCAGCACTCCCAGGTAGGGGGCGCGCCTGCCGGATCTGCTGTAATTAGACACAGCACAACCCGATCAGTGGGTGCTGGCCAATGGATGACTGCCAGCACCTGCTGATCGACGAGGATGAAGACAGGACAGAGTTTTGTCTATGTAAATAATATAGAACTTTGTCCTGTCAGTGGAGATGTAGTGGCTTTTTTTAAACTGCAAAGCAGGGTAAGGTCAGCAGACAAGACACAAATAAACATTGGTTAGGCACAGATTTAACGCTTCTCTCTAGATGTTAACCCCTTCCCAGCCAGTGCCATTAGTACAGTTACAGTGCACTGATTACTGTATTAGTTTCACTGATTCCCACAAAGTGTCAGATAGTGTTCGTAAGTCTGCTTACCCATGTCCCAACAGACCCCAGGCGCAAGGCTCCACCACCATGGGGTGATCTCCCACGGCGACCCGACAGACTTGTCCCCTTCCCCCTGTAATCTCTATTACATTTTTCTAATCATGATGCTGTAATACAAGTTTTACTGTTTATGTCTTTTTGGCAAACCTCATTGTATTTTTTCCTATTTGTTAGGTTCAGACTGTTTAGTCAGAATAAACCATCTTCAGATTCCCTCCTGACAAAGCGGTTATGTCCGCAAAACTAGTTGAGGAATATGATATCTGAGATCAATTGTCTTATTGTATAATAATGACCCCATTGCTGCTTTACTTTTATTACTATCATGCTGTATTGTATTACCAATGATTTGTTCTTTGTATCAATAAAATCAACTATACATTTTTATATCACTGGTATATTCTATATATTGTTATTAATTTTTACTGTACTGCAATAGTCCAACATGCCCCCACTTTTTTTGGTCGCCTGACTGGGGATCAGGCTCCCAATTTTGCTAATTATTAATTTCTGGATGATGGTACATGTCTTTATTTTTGCTTACCTCAGTATCTTATCACAGAGGCCACACATTTACCTATGTTGTTTGCATTTCTAATTATATTCATAACATTTATAAAAATCATATTTGTAATGTTTTAGAACAGAACATTGTCATTCATAAAGGAATCTTACTTTAATAGTAGGCATAAAAGCCTTTTTGAACAAGAGATACCGTATATGCTATTAATTTGATTTACTAAAGCTTTCAACTTTTTCTGAATATCCTTCTTACTAACCATGTTTCCAGATGTTTTATATAAAACAACCCTTTTAAGTAATACTAATAAGTCTGCACTTGCAAATAATTCCAAGACAAAGCGGTTTTTCAAAATAGAATATGGTGATCTTTTTCAACAAGACATTTTGGACACTGGGGTGGGAGATATTTTAAAAATATAAATATTAATATATTTAATTTTAATTATGTAATCCATCAGCACAAAACATGTATGTAATAAAACAATACACCTCACCACATTGATTGCTAAAGCAACAACAAGACCACATATGTGTATTTAATATGCTCTGTGTTCCAGATTAGTAAATAGAGCATGCTCCTATTGTAATGACCAGAATGCAGACTATTACCTTGAAACCTTGTAGACATTATCAGACAAGTGTTTATGGCTCTCCATCACAGGGAGGTTCATGATCCCCTCCATTAGGGTGCCTGCAGCTTGAATTCCTAAAGGTCCTTTGTTTTGTAAAATCTCTTAAAATAGATATATATCTTTTTTTCTGTTTCAATAAAATTTTGTTAAAATTTCACAAGTTACAGTAGTTGAACCCTAAAAAGAAAGAGACCCAGGATTGCCCAAAGGTACAGTCACAGACAGGAGCTTTACTACCCAAAGTAACACTATGGCTTCATCAGTCAGATCACCCATATATAGTTGTGCTCATAAGTTTAAATACCCTGGTAGAATTTATGATTTCTTGAACATTTTCCAGAAAATATTAATGATAACACTAAAACTTTTCTTTCACTCATGGTTAGTGTTTGGCTGAAGCCATATATTATCAATGAACTGTGTTTACTCTTTTTAAATCATAATGGCAACAGAAACTACCCAAATGAGCCTGATCAAAAGTTTACATACCCCAGTTCTTAATACCGTGTATTGCCCCCTTTAACAGCAATGACAGCTTGAAGTCTTTTGTGGTATTTGTGGATGAGGCTCTTTATCTTCTCAGATGGTAAAGCTTTCCATTCCTCTTGGCAAAAAGCCTCCAGTTCCTGTAAATTCTTGGGCTGTCTTGCATAAACTGCACGTTTGAGATCTCCCCTGAGTGGCTCAATGATATTGAGGTCAGGAGACTGAGATGGCCACTCCAGAACCTTCACTTTTTTCTGCTGTAGCCAATGACAGGTCAACTTGGCTTTGTGTTTTGGATCATTGTCATCTTAGAATGTCCAAATACATCCCATGCGCAGCTTCCTGGCTGATGAATGCAAATGTTCCTCCAGTATTTTTTAAAAGTATACTGCACTCATCTTGCCAACAATTTTGACCAAACTTCCTGTGCCTTTGTATCTCACACATCCCCAAAACATCAGCGATCCACCTCCATACCTTTCATCATAGGCCTTGTTGACTCCTCTCCTAATGTAGCGTTTATGGTTGTGGCCAAAATGCTAAATTTTGGTCTCATCACTCCAAATGACTTTGTGCCATAAGGATTGAGGCTTGTCTCTGTGCTGTTTGGCGTATTATAAGTGGGATATTTTGTGGCATTTGCCTAGTAAGGGCTTTCTTTTGGCGACTCGACCATGCAGCCCATCTTTCTTCAAGTGCCTCCTTCTTGTGCATCTTGTAACAGCCACACCACATGTTTTCAGAGAGTCCTGTATTTCACCTGAAGTTATTTGTGAGTTTTTCTTTGCATCCCGAAAAATTTTCCTGGCAGTTGTAGCTGGAATTTAAGTTGATCTACCTGACCGTGGTTTGGTTTTAACAGAACCCCTCATTTTCCACTTCTTGATTAGAGTTTGAACACTGCTGATTGGCATTCTCAATTCCTTGGATAACTTTTTATATCTCTTTCATGTTTTAAACAGTTGAACTACCTTTTCCTGCATATCCTATGACAATTCTTTTGCTTTCCCCATGACTCAGAATCCAGAAACGTCAGTAAAGCACTGGATGAAAGATGCAAGGGTCTCTCAGGAGTCCAGAAACGCATTGACCTTTTATACACACGCACTATTTCCAAGCAAACAGATCACAGGTGAGGATGGTTACCTTTAAAAGCCATTTAAACCCCTTTGCATCAATTTGTGTGCATGTTATCAGGCCAAAATCACCAGGGTATGTAAATTTTTGATCAGGGTCATTTGAGTAGTTTCTGTTGCTATTATGATTTAAAAAGAGTAAACACAGTTCATTGGTAATAAGTGGCTTCAGCCAAACACTGACCATGAGTGAAAGAAATGTTTTTGTGTTATCATTCATATTCTCTGAAAAATGACCAAGAAATCATAATACCTGCCAGGGTATGTAAACTTATGAGCACAACTGGTATATGTTATATTAACATGTTACGGGGGGGCCCAACTGTCAATAAATTGTTATTTTTTTTGAGTACCAAAGGGTACAAAAGACTTTAGCTCTTAAGACAAGAAAGGAAGAATAGCGCATGCGCGGGACTTCCTGGAAGATGCACTGAACGGGAGCTCCGTCCTGGCCGAGCCTTCCGCGATCCCCAGACGCAGACATCGTTAGCGGAACCTCTCCTGCTTGACACCCCACGGCAGAGGAGGGTTGGGGGCACATTTATTGATGCAGAACCGCGCTCAGAAACCAGCGGTTAGTCGGCAACTCACCTGCTCGCCTCCACTTCTCCCAAGATGGCGACCGCGGCCTCCCCTCACAGAGACACAGAAGAGGGAGACTCCATTGCAGACATCCCTGCAGATGATCAGCCTGCCACCACTACACCGGAGCCCTCTGTGAGTACTAAGTCTCCTAAGAATGTATACCCCACCAGCACAGATTCCCTCTTCAACAGAGCCCTGTCTGATATGCTGCATATCCCCACAATGCACGCTACCATCCCACCCTTAGCCACACAGCAGGTTGCCCTTCTCAGCTCTCCCCACCAGACTGACATGGCTCAACTCCTGAACTGCTTTTCAGATATGCTAGCTGCAGGCCTGGCTCAGAATGCCACGCAAATTACTACATCTATAAAGGCCGATTTACAGAGCTTGGGGGCTCGCATTGATGTGATTGGACAAGCAGTAGACCACACAGCAGCACGCACCAATCAGAACACTGACTGCATTCAATTGCTGCAGGACCAACTTGATATTGCGCTAGGGAAGATCGACGATTTGGAAAATCGTAATCGAAGATGTAACTTCCGAATAAGAGGCATCCCTGAGGCTGTAACTAATGTTCATGACACAGTGAAGCTTTTCATGAAAGAACTTATCCCAGACATCTCTAACCATAAACTAGAGATTGACAGGGCCCACAGAGCGCTGCAACCACCCAGACAGGATGGTCTCCCAAGGGATATAGTTGTTAAACCCCACTATTACGAGACCAAAGAGGAAATTATGAAAAGGTCCCGGAACCTGGATAATTTATCCTTTCAAGGAAGTAAGATCCAAGTCTTCGCAGACATCTCCAAGACCACAATTCTAAAGAGGAGAGCCTTAAAACCTCTTCTTGAAATCCTCTGGCAAAGATCAATTAAGTACCGTTGGTCCTTCCCTTTTCGCCTTCTGTTTCAACTCAAAGAAAGATCATATGGCTTTTCTTCTTTCCAAGAGGGTGAACATTTATTCCTGAGACTAGGATTCATCACTCAAGAAGCTTCCCCCCAGGAACCTCCGTCCAAGCCAAGCTCCTCTAAGAGGCCCCCGCCGTGCAGCCCCATCACTCCTATCTGGAACAAACAGCAACCGAAGCGCCACCGTGACTCCATCCCACCCAGATGATCCCATCTCCGTTCGACCCTATAAGGGCTGTGCTGATATTTTTTCCCCTCCAGGACCTTCCCCTTGATTGAGGGGCAACTGTGTACATTGTGTACACCCCATTTGAATCTCCTTACTTATCCATGAGATCAGCAATACTTCTCCGAACTCTCTTCACTTAGCTCTTCACTGAGAAGATGGAAGAAGTCAACCCCGAATTCTCTGACATTTTTTAATTTTTTTCTGGAAATCCTCCCAAGTCTTTTTGATGGACTGTCCTAGAGGTTCCATTGGGTCCCAGCGACCCCAGGGCATAAATTCATATCCCAGCCCACTATCCCCCCCTTCCACCCCCTCCGTTTCCCTCTCCCTGCCTTTCCTCTCCCTCCCCGATTACTCGTAGGATGAAACTTACTGCATGCCTTGTTCAGGTATTTTTATGCAATATAGTGAGGTATTCCTGTTCCTCTTAGAGGGTATGTTCAAGGTTCTATTTATGTTCTCTCTTATTTTGGTATACATATAAGAGAATTTATTCTCCATATTTTTGAGGTTCCATATCACCCCTGGTATTTGGGACCCGGCGGCTCGGCTGGGCTAGCATTGCCACTCCTTCTGTTGTGACCAAGGGGGTTTCCCTTCTGGTTACATCAGACATACAACATCGGCTGAGGTTGTTTTTGTTTTTCTGAGACCCCCCGTTTTTTTTTTTCGGGTCTTGGATTCGAACTGAACTTATTAGTCCAGTTCCTTGGTTTACTAGGTATTAAGCCTGGTCTTTCTTGAATTTAGTAGTTTGCTCATATTAATTATTTTTTCTTTTTTTCCTTTTATTCTTATCACTCCCCTCTTTTCCTCTTCTTTCTCTTTCTCCCTCCATTTATTTCAGGATTGTGCACCATCATTATCCAGAATCCTCCGCTGCAGCTTCGAGGTCCCCCTCCCAGACTCAAAATCGCTTCAACTAGGAACCAGGTAGGTTCACACCAAATGCACCAGTTTTACCCCTCCTGTGACTATGGCTGACTCCTCTCCTCTTCAGAAGGCTCTCAAGATTGCCTCTCACAACACGGGCTCAACTCCCCCGTCTAAAGGCGTAAAGCCTTTCAAAGTTACAACTCCAGAGGACTAGATATAGTTCTTCTCCAGGAAACTCATTTTCCTCCAAATTACTCCCCCACTTTTCTACACAATAAATACCCCACTTTCTTCCTCGCAAACGCTGGCGAGAAAAAAAGGGGGGTAGCCGTCCTATTCTCTAAACAGACCCCATTTTCACACGCTAAGACTATCAAAGATAATGAGGGGAGATATATTTTAGTCAAAGGTACAATTGAAGGTAATCTCTACACCATTATATCCTATTATGCGCCCAACAAGGGCCAAGCTAAGTTTTTTTGTATCTGGTACCTTCACGACTGGCCAAATTCTACCCGCAAACATCACCTCTTTGTTTTAGAGGTTGCAACCACAGGGGCACTCTTTTGCACATACTATGGGAATGCCCTAAAATCAGAATGTTTTGGAATAAGATATTCTCCCTCATCCGCAGAACATGCGGCTGTGCACTAAAACAAGATCCAATTATTGCTCTACTTAACGGTCCCATTCCCAAAATATCCAAGCATACCCAGAAGTTGATTCAGTTTATTCTCTTGGGTGCTAAAATGACTATAACCCGGTCCTGGAAATCACCGAAAGTGTCTGTTCGAGCGGCTAAACAAAAAATTTCTTGGATTATGCTGCAAGAAAAGATATCTAATACCATACTGGATACTCTAGACAAATTCAAGACTATCTGGGAACCTTGGGCAACCCTCATTGGACATCCCCTGTATGTGTAAACGATAGGTCATGATTGTGGTTCCTTCTTGGACGGCCTCCAACTTCCTTCTCTCGGTGGTCTCCTGTGCACTCCCTTCCCTTTACTCTTTACATTTAGCTAATCTCTTCGGCCCCCTCCCCCCCTCACCTCTTCTGTTCCTCTCCCCTTCTTTCTTTCCTTCTTTCACCCTTCAGCTTCTTCTTATTTCCATACCACCTCTTCAGGCTCTCGGTATTCTGTACTATTTATGGTATTAGCCTAAAAGTTGTTCTCAGGGTAGATCCCGGGACAGGGTTTTCCCCTGTTTATTAAACACAGTTGGTTATAGTCCTGATTAATGGACTACGGTTTACTCTACCTTGAGAGAGTTCAACCCAACAGATCGCCTCTTTGACTACTTACAGATTGTTTAAGTATGATATTATTGTAATATTCATCTGTAATTTAGATACAATACCCTTTTTCTAATTTTCTTTGTCCTTTTGCTAGCCTCTTTTTTCTAAATAGTTCCTCACATTAGGTAACGAAGTGGGCATGGGGATTCCCAGCTCGCCAGAACAGTTAGTTCCCAGAAGGGGCGCTGGCGGCGAGAATTCCTAAGTCCATAGCGACTGGTTACTTTATTTTTAATTTTATTATTGTTTTTTTCCTTTTTACTCTTAAGAAAAGGGTACATGAAGATTTGCTGTAGTCATTCTTTGTAATTGCTGTACTATTATTACACCATGTACACGTTGAGCGTTTTGCTCTTATTTCTTTCTCCTGCTCGATGTATTTTCTTGATTTTTTTCAATAAACTTTATTTTAAACTTAAAAAAAAAAAAAAAAGACAAGAAAGGAAGTAGGTTTATAGAGAGGGTAAAGAGGAGTAGGAGGGAGTACAAGAGAATAGGACCTTGGGGCTGGGGAAAAAACCCAAATCCCTGGAACATCTAGGATTGTTGTAGTGTAGTTGCAGTGGGTGTTAAATAATCAATATAGAGTGATCAAAATCTGTTGGAAGATAGTTATCATGAGTCCCAAACTTTTCGGAAATTTTTCATAAAGTCCTAAAGTCACTACATTTTTTCATTAGTTTGGTGCCAAGTCACTTTTTTCTTGCCTCTTTCATGGCAAGGGCAAGGGTTATGGTTGGTTAAGTGGACCTCCAAGCTTTAGCAAGTGTCTGCCTACCTGCTGTAAAGATAAAATTGAGCAATTTCATTGTGTAGTTTGATCAGGCTTCAATATTTAAAGGGAGGGAGGGTTTCATATGAATTTTTGTGTATGCCTGTCACATACCTTGTGGCAGAGCCTGATGTGTAGAAGGAGACCTCTCGTACAGCCCCAGCTCAAGGGCTACTGGTGTTGCGACAGTGGCCGGGAGAGTGTGGTGAGGTAAGAGTGCCTGCTAGATCTTCTGTTGGTCACAGAGGTGTGTGGCAGGTACATAACCAGAGCTTGGCTGGATAGCTGAAGCAGCGGATGGCAGCAGGAACAGCAGATGCAGGTACACAGCAGATGGAGGACCAGCGTCACCAGGCAATATGCAGAGCAGGACAGACAGCTAACTGGATGCAGAGTCAGACAAGCCAGGTCAGCAACGGATGATCAGATATGAGCATAAACGGCAGGCAGAGAATGGTCAAAATCCAGGCAGAGGTTGGCAACAGGATAACAGGCAGATATAACAACGTCTAAAGGCAAGCCAAGGTCAGGACAAGTAGAAGCAAGTGTGGTCAGGATAAGCTGGGTCAAACATAGGAATCTATAAACAGGCACAGGAACACAGTTAAAGCTGAAGATCAGACAGCAATGCACTAGTGTAGCTGCAGCCCTCATATAGGTCATTTGGCACCAGCATTAATGGCTAACCCACGCATGGGTACATGCGTTCGTGGGTTAGTGCTCATATTTTCACACATGCGCATAGGCGTTCGCCTATGCCCGGCAAGACAGGCACCTGCAGGAGCATGTCTGCGCATGTGTATCTGCCCCTCCATTTGTAGAAGCTGCGCTACAGCTTCTATAAATGGAGGGAGCACACCTTTTAACCATCTATGTCACGTACCTGGTAGGTTGTGAGCCTGAAGTGCAGGAAAAGACCTCCCTTACAGCTCCCACTCCCGTTCCCCTGGAATGGAGACAGAGGGCCAGGAGTGAAGAGTGGTATGGGTGCCTGGCAGGATCAACAGTTGCTGAAAGTCCAGTAGTGGTGGCACCCTCTGGAGTCAGTAGCCTGAGGAGTAGACTGAGGACAGAGACTGGAATGCAGGACTGGAACCAGGAACAACAGCAGATAATAGCAGACTGGAAGCTGGACTGGAACAACAGCAGAAGGTAGCCTGGAACACTGGACTGGAACACAGCAGAAGGTAGCCTGGAACGCTGGGCAGGAACACAGCAGAAGGTAGCCTGGAACGCTGGGCTGGAACACAGCAGAAGGTAGCCTGGAACGCTGGGCTGGAACACAGCAGAAGGTAGCCTGGAACGCTGGGCTGGAACACAGCAGAAGGTAGCCTGGAACGCTGGGCTGGAGCCAGGAACAACAGCAGGTAATAGCAGACTGGAAGCTGGACTGGAACCAGGAACAACAGCAGGTAATAGCAGACTGGAAGCTGATGAAACACAACGAAGGGTCAACAAGCCGGTGGTCAGTAACGTTCGGACAGCAGAAGTACCAGGGGTAATGCAGAGGGATGGTCAGGCAAGCCAAGAGAGTCTGGTGCAGGCAGATAGCAGGATCGTCAAACAGGAAGCCGGGTCAGATAACAGGAAACACAGATCAGATCAGGTATCACTCACAGAACGCTGTAGAGCAGACAGCAGGGATGGAGTGTGACAGGCAGGTTTAAATACCCCGCCTGACACCAGCGGGAGTGCGCGTGCACGTGCCCGTGCGTGACCGCACCCGTGAACGCGCGCGCATGCGCAATGGGACCCGTGGCCGGGTTCCCGTGCGCCTGGGACGCCGGTTACTGGCAGGATCTTCGTGACATTGCCCCTCCCCAAGGGGCAGCCCCTGGATGCCCCTTTGAAAAAATTTCTCTGGATGAGCTGTTTTAAAGGCTTGTAACAGGTCTTCAGCATGAATATTATCCTCTGGTTCCCAAGAATTCTCCTCTGGGCCAAACCCCTTCCACTTTATTAAAAATTGGTTTTGGTTACCTCTTTTCCTGTGGTCCATGATAGCCTCCACCTCGAATTCCTCTTCCCCATCTACCAGGATTGGATCAGGAGGATCCGTACTTCGACCTGGAAATGGGTTAGTAATAGATGGTTTAAGCAAGGACACATGAAAAACTGGATGTACCTTTAGTGAATCCGGGAGTTCAAGTTCATATGCAACTTCATTAATTCTCCGTTTAACAGGGAATGGTCCAAGAAATTTGGGACCCAATTTCTTGGAAGGGCAGGCCAACCTGAGGTTTATGGTGGACAACCATACCTGATCCCCAGGTGCAAGTAAGAGCTCACCTCGCCTCTTCTTATCGAAGGTTGCTTTGTTGTACTCCTGGGTTCTGGTCATGGTGTCCTGTAAAACTTGGTTGTTAGAGGTAAAAAAATCCAATTTCTCCTGGACTGCGGGTACTGTGCATTCTGGAAGAGAGTTTGGTAAAAATGAGGGGTGGAAACCATAATTCGCAAAAAACGGAGTTTGCTTGATAGCAGAATGAATGGAATTGTTATAAGCGAATTCGGCCAATGGTAAAACAGCAATCCAATTATCTTGGGCAAAGGAAGAAAAACAGCGCAAATATTGTTCAAGGGTCTGGTTTGTTCTTTCTGTTTGCCCATTAGTCTGGGGGTGATAAGCCGAGGAAAATGAGAGTTCAATGTCCAAGGTTTTACACAAAGCCCTCCAGAATCGAGAGGTAAATTGTACCCCTCGATCTGAAACGATGTTAACTGGTACCCCATGGAGCCTGACGACCTCTTTAATGAATGCTTGTGCTGTTTCTGTAGCTGAAGGGGTACCCTTCATTGGGACAAAGTGCGCCATCTTCGACAACCGGTCCACTATGACAAAGATTGAAGTGAAGCCCCCGGCCGGGGGTAGTTCTACAATAAAATCTATTGAGAGCATTTTCCAGGGTCTATCTGGGACAGGCAAGGGTTTTAGTAGACCCCATGCCTTTGTTTTGTGCCCTTTGTTCCTAAGGCAGGTGGTACAGGACTCTACAAACTCCTTACAATCTTTGCGCAGCTGAGGCCACCAGAAGGTGCGCTGAACCAAATCAGTGGTCTTAGCCACACCAAAATGCCCAGCCAGCGCATGATCGTGACAGAGCTCTAGTACTGGAACTCGTAGTGTTTCAGGTATAAAGATCCTATCCTCATGCCACAATAACCCATCCTTAACCTGGAGTTCTGTCTTAATGGAAGATTCTATTTCTGCGGAGGCCTGTTTAATCTGGGAAAGCAGGTTTCCCTGAAGTAGAAGAAAGTTCCCTGGAGACAAAATGGTGTCTGGAGGGGAAATCTCTTGAGGTTTGTGGAACATCCTAGACAGGGCGTCAGGTTTGGTATTCTTGGAGCCAGGACGGTAAGTGACATGGAAGGAGAACCTGGAGAAAAAGAGAGCCCACCTGGCCTGACGTGGTTTCAACCTCTTTGCAGACCTCAAATACTCCAGGTTCTTATGATCTGTAAAGATTAGAACTGGATGAGCAGCACCCTCCAACAGATAGCGCCACTCCTCCAATGCTGACTTGATTGCCAACAACTCTCTGTCACCTACATCATAATTTCTCTCTGCCGTGGATAATTTACGAGAAAAGAAAGCCACAGGATGCAGCAGGGCTTTGGTTCCTTGTCTTTGGGATAATACTGCTCCTACAGCAATTTCAGATGCATCCACTTCTAGAATAAATGGCAGAGAGGAATCTGGATGCTTCAGTACAGAGGCGGAGGTAAAAAGGCCCTTGAGAGTCTCAAAAGCCTTTTGAGCCTCGGCCGACCAATGGAAGCGTGTGCCCTGTTTGGTAAGCTGTGTGATGGGTGCAATGATAGCTGAGAACCCCTTAATAAATTTGCGGTAAAAATTAGCGAATCCAACGAATCGCTGGATTCCTTTCTTATCAGTCGGGACTGGCCAATCTAGAACAGCCGTGACCTTCTGGGGGTCCATTTTAATGCCCTTACTGGAGATGACCAACCCTAAAAATGGAATACTTTCCTGTTCGAATTCACATTTTTCAGCCTTTGCATATAGACCGTGTTGTCGAAGTCGGCCCAATACACTTCTGACGTGCCTGCGATGGGATTCAAGGGAACAAGAGAAAATCAATATGTCGTCTAAATAGACGATGACAAACAGGTCTAGAAAGTCACGTAACACATCATTAATAAAATATTGAAATGTGGCAGGGGCATTACACAGGCCGAAAGGCATCACGAGGTACTCAAAATGCCCATAACGGGTACGAAAAGCGGTCTTCCATTCGTCTCCATCCCTGATACGAACTAAATTGTAGGCCCCACGGAGATCAAGTTTGGTGAATATGGTAGCCGTCCCCAGTCTCTGAAACAACTCTGGTACTAAGGGGAGAGGGTACCGATTCTTCACAGTAATTTTGTTTAGTTCGCGGTAATCCACACACGGCCTGAGGGTTTTATCTTTTTTCTGCACGAAGAAGATGCCTGCACCTGCGGGGGACGTGGATGGACGAATGAAGCCTCTTTTGAGGTTTTCATCAATGTATTCCTTCAATGCCCCTTGCTCCACCTCAGTCAGGGGAAATATTCTTCCAAAAGGAATTTCAGCACCAGGGAGTAACTCAATGGGACAGTCATAGGCCCGGTGAGGGGGTAACACCTCTGCCCTCTGTTTACTAAATACATCCAGGAAATCATGATAGGCGGAAGGAATGGATTGAAGCAGGCTAGGATCTGTATCTAGGCATAACAGAGTAGAGTTCTCCTGGATGTTCTGGGTTCTGCAAAACTGTTGGCAGTAAGGAGAGGGAAAGGTCACTTCACCCGTGATCCAATTTATGTCCGGATTATGGGCCTGTAACCATGGCATGCCAAGTATTATGGGGAACAGGGGTGAAGCGATAATGTCCAGGCGCAGCTGTTCCTGATGCCCGTTGGAAACGAAAACGGGTATTGGCATAGTCTCTTGGGTGACAGGTCCAGACTTGATAGCGGTCCCATCAGCTAGATGGATAGAAAGTCTATGGGCTTTAGGTAACAAGGGTATTTGGTGTTGGATGGCAAAATGAGAATCCATGAAACAGCTGCAAGCTCCTGAATCAATAATGGCGGTGATTTGTAGATCCTTCCCTGGAAGCTGTAGCAGAAGAGGAAGAGCAAGGTGAGTGGTATTTTTAACCAGAGATGTCACATAGTCAGTAGATAGGGATAAACACTTACGGAGTTTGAGAGGACAGTTCCTGACGTAGTGCCTGGGTTCCCCACAATACAGGCACAAGTTATTTGCACGGCGACGTTGTCGTTCCTCTGGGGTGAGTGAAGGTCGCAGGGCACCCAGTTGCATTGGCTCAGGTAAGTTAAGCGTGGAGGTAGGTGGTGTTGATGATGGGTGATGTGGGACCTTAGGGGTAACCCAAGTTGGACGAGAAGACCCCATAGCTCTCTCCGACCTGCGCTCTCGTAGGCGTCGATCGATCTGGATAGCTAGATCGATTAAAGCATTTAAAGTCTGTGGTGTACCCACCCTGGCCAGTTCATCCTTCAGAGGATCAGAAAGTCCCAACCGAAATTGATAACGGAGAGCCGCATCGTTCCAGTTAGTATCCGCACTCCACTTCCTGAATTCAGTCACATAATCCTCTGCTGCTCTGCGACCTTGTTGAAGGGTGTGTAGAGCCGCTTCTGCAGTTACAGATAGCTGGGGGTCATCATATAACTGGCCTAGTGCGTCAAAGAAAGTGGAGAGGTTGGTCAGAGATATGTCCTTTTGCTCTAAGAGGCGATGGGCCCAGGTTTGGGGGTCACCAGAGAGCAGAGAAATCACGTAGCCCACCTTTGTAGCCTCCAGGGAAAAGGTACGTGGCTGAAGAGCAAAAAATAGTTCGCAGGAATTGCGGAAGGCTCTGAACTTATGGCGGTCTCCAAAGAAACGCTCAGGTGTGGGAACCTTAGGTTCCGGAGGGAGCATCACCACCGTTGAGGAAGGCCCAACTGAAGGAGCAGGAGCAGAGGAAGCTCCCTGGGCCCCAATGGGGTTAGACAGGGTTAACACTCGTTCCTCCAGTCTGGTGTATCCTTGCTGCAGATTTTTGACTGCTTCAGTCAATCCTGCCAGGTGTGCACAGAGTTCCTCCATGGGAGACGTTCCCTGCTCAGGCTCAGACATGGCTGTCTGCTACTGTCACGTACCTGGTAGGTTGTGAGCCTGAAGTGCAGGAAAAGACCTCCCTTACAGCTCCCACTCCCGTTCCCCTGGAATGGAGACAGAGGGCCAGGAGTGAAGAGTGGTATGGGTGCCTGGCAGGATCAACAGTTGCTGAAAGTCCAGTAGTGGTGGCACCCTCTGGAGTCAGTAGCCTGAGGAGTAGACTGAGGACAGAGACTGGAATGCAGGACTGGAACCAGGAACAACAGCAGATAATAGCAGACTGGAAGCTGGACTGGAACAACAGCAGAAGGTAGCCTGGAACACTGGACTGGAACACAGCAGAAGGTAGCCTGGAACGCTGGGCAGGAACACAGCAGAAGGTAGCCTGGAACGCTGGGCTGGAACACAGCAGAAGGTAGCCTGGAACGCTGGGCTGGAACACAGCAGAAGGTAGCCTGGAACGCTGGGCTGGAACACAGCAGAAGGTAGCCTGGAACGCTGGGCTGGAGCCAGGAACAACAGCAGGTAATAGCAGACTGGAAGCTGGACTGGAACCAGGAACAACAGCAGGTAATAGCAGACTGGAAGCTGATGAAACACAACGTAGGGTCAACAAGCCGGTGGTCAGTAACGTTCGGACAGCAGAAGTACCAGGGGTAATGCAGAGGGATGGTCAGGCAAGCCAAGAGAGTCTGGTGCAGGCAGATAGCAGGATCGTCAAACAGGAAGCCGGGTCAGATAACAGGAAACACAGATCAGATCAGGTATCACTCACAGAACGCTGTAGAGCAGACAGCAGGGATGGAGTGTGACAGGCAGGTTTAAATACCCCGCCTGACACCAGCGGGAGTGCGCGTGCCCGTGCCCGTGCGTGACCGCACCCGTGAACGCGCGCGCATGCGCAATGGGACCCGTGGCCGGGTTCCCGTGCGCCTGGGACGCCGGTTACTGGCAGGATCTTCGTGACAATCTACCTGTAAACATGTAAATCTCAAGACTGGATAGATGGAACTACAAATCCTTTAGCAGGTAAAACAGCTCCCATATACAATATATACAGTTGTGCTCAAAAGTTTGCATACCCTGGCAGAAATTGTGAAATTTTGGCATTAATATTGAAAATATGACTGATCATGTCAAAAAACTGTCTTTTATTTAAGGATAGCAATCACATGAAGCCATTTATTATCACATAGTTTTTTTAGATCCTTTTTAAATCATAATGATAACAGAAATCACCCAAGTGGCCCTGATCAAAAGATTACATACCCTGGAATGTTTGGGCTTGGTACAGACACAGAAGGTGGCACACACAGGTTAAAATGGCTATTAAAGGTTAATTTCCCACATTTGTGTCTTTTTAAATCACAATTAGTGTCTGTGTATAAATAGTCAATGAGTTTGTTAGCCTTCACATGGTTGCACTATGCAGGCTAGAAACTGAGCCATGAAGAGGTAGAAAAGAAAAGTCAAAAGACCTGCATAACAAGGTAATGAAACTTTACAAAGATGGAAAAGGATATAAAAAGATATCCAAAACCTTGAATATGCCAGTCAGTACTGTTTAATCACTTATTAAGAAGTGGAAAATTAGGGGCTCTTTTGATACCATGCCAAGGTCAGGTAGACCAAGAAAGATTGAAGCCACAACTGGCAGTAGAATTGCTCAGGATACAAAGAAAAACCCACAGGTAACCTCAGGAGAAATACAGGCTGCTCTCCAAAAAGATGGTGTGGTTGTTTTTAAGGAGCACAACTGAACGATACTTAAACAAAAAAGAGCTGCATGGTTGAGCTGCCAGAAGGAAGCCTTTACTGCGCCAATGCAACAAAAAAGCCCAATGAGGCATATTAAAGTGTTGTTGGGCATATTGTAATCAGGCTTTTTTGTGGAACAGTAAAGGCTTCTTTCTGGCAACTTGACCATGCAGCTCTTTTTTGTTTAAGTATCATCGTATTGTGCTCCTTAAAAACAACCACACCATCTTTTTCCAGAGCAGCCTGTATTTCTCCTGAGATTATCTGTGGGTTTTTCTTTGTATCCCGAACAGTTCCTTTGGCAGTTGTGGTTGAAATCTTTCTTGTTCTACGTGCCCTTGGCTTGGTATCAAGAGATCCCCAAATTTTACACTTCTTTTTAAGTGATTGAACAGTACTGACTGGCATATTCAAGACTTTGGATATCTTTTTATATCCTTTTCCATCTTTGTAAAGTTTCATTACCTTGTTACTCAGGTCTTTTGACTGTTCTTTTCTACCCCCTCATGGCTCAGTGTCTAACCTGCTTAGTGAATCCATGTGAGAGCTAACAAACTCATTGACTATTTATACACAGACACTAATTATGATTTAAAAAGCCACAAATGTGGGACATTAACCTTTTAATTGCCATTTTAACCTGTGTGTGCCACCTTCTGTGTCTGTACCAAGGCCAAGCATTCAAGGGTATGTTAACTTTTGATCAGGGCCATTTGGGTGATTTCTGTTATCATTACAGCATATCATTAAGTTTTTTGAAAAAGGATTCAAAAAAACTATGTGATAATAAATGGTTTCATGTGATTGCTATCCTTAAATAAAAAACAGTTTTTGGGCATGATCAGTCATATTTTCAATATTAATGCCAAAATTTCACAATTTCTGCCAGGATATCCAAACTTTTGAGCACAACTGTGTGTATGTATATATATATATATATATATATATATATATATATATATATATATATATAACATTAAAAGTCTGTTAGTAATTTAAATTTGGAGAGGAAGTGATAGGGTAACGGCGCCAAATAAAAATACCAAATGATGCTAATGCTGCACCTAAAATTGGTAACAACTAATAACGTATAAAAGATAATAATAAAGGGCACAATATACAAAATATAATTAATACACTGTGTTAACCAATTAATAAAGTGCATGAAAGATTAATAAATCTGAAATGTTCATGATGCCCAATGTTTGTCATGGACATTTCAGATTTATTAATCTTTCATGCACTTTATTAATTGGTTAACACTGTGTATTAATTATATTTTGTCTATTGCGCCCTTTATTATTATCTTTTATGAGTAATTTAAATGTGTCTGGAGTTTATTCTTTGCACTGCTTTTTTTTAGTTCAGCTGTGGCCCTATTCAAGATAAAGAGAAACAAAATCACTTAAAACTAAAGGACAAATAAGAGTGGGAAAATGAAAAAGCTTATCTTCCCATTACTGGGAAGAATACAACACCCTTATAAAGTAATCCATAAGAAATACGTGTTTCCTCATGCATTGTATGTGGGATGTAAGGTGGCACTGGAATGCCTTCTTGTATATGGCATGAATCTGTGAAGTTTCCTTTCCATACACATCTAAAACTGTCTTCCTCTCTCAGAGAAATCATAAAGTACATGCTGATTAAAGCAATTAAAGCTTCTTTTGTTTGCTTAAAGACATGCTTTGTGATAATTCTCTTTGTTTGCAGATACCCCAATAACAAACATAAGTAGATCCCATTAGAATCTGTCATCAGCTACATTTTTTTCTTAGACATCATGTCTACTTTAGTCCCATATTAACTTACATCTGCTATAAGACCTTCCTAAAATGTGTTTTTTGTGTGTAAAATTAGCTAGCCACACATTTCCAAAACAGGCATTGGGGAAAAACAGATCCGAATGCAAATCATTATTATATAAATGCATGGTTTCAGTTGTAAAATATTTTTTTTATTATGAAAAAGAGTCTGTGTTAGTCTGATTAATGGAATCCCTATAAATAATTTACTAGGACATAGAGTGTAGATATATATATATATATTTAAATTATTTGCAGTTGGGTTGTGACAGGAATGTGAATAACACTTCCTTTAAAAGTATTGTTTCTTGCTGGGTAAAAAGGTTTGTAAAATGTTTATTCATCATGGAAATTCTTTGAACAACCCAAGAAGCTGGCATCTACCATCACCAGTTCCTCTCGGGAACACATTTAATTTATTTATGTACTATTGTAGTTATGTATTTCGTGAATGCTTAAGAACTGAAATGGTGTTATCATGCTGACAAAAGAAATTTATCAATATAAAACAAAATTCCTAGAGGTATCGTCAACACACAAATTTCCTGAAACATGGTCTCTGAGGACAGGAAAAGAAATATATTTAGCATTTTTATTCTCTTTATTCAGTTTAATGTTGTAAACATTGGTAGCAGGTTACTTTGCTACATGGGCATTTTTCAGTCAAATGTAAGGAAAATTGACTGTCTGACATGTTCTATTTACTCACACTTAAACATGAATGTATTGCATTTATACAAGTTAAAAATAATGCATTTTAATTTAAAGGGAGGTGGTGCATTCTTTTTCTTTGATTCTTTGATCTTGCCAGGACATGACCAGTTGTTTTAAATTCATCCAGTCAACTTCTGAAATAAACTGGAGATTTTTGTTTATTCTTTCATTGATTTCCCTATTTAATTTTAACAAGATTTTTTTTTAAATCTGCAAAAAAAATATAGGTTTAGCACTTCATGCATTTGGGCTTTGCATCCACACAGCAAGAAGGTCACATACATGTGAGCCACCTGCCACATTAATACCAGCCCTCGTAACCTTGAGCAATTAGCGGGCCCACGTGTCAAGGGGGGGGGGCTGAAAACTGAGACCCTCTTTTTCACACACAAGCCTAGTGCCCAAGGATATCAGATTCTTTCACACCAATGGCACTGTTAAACATGTACTGGACTATGACTGTAGTGTGAGATCTAAAGCACAGCTGCCTCCGACTGTTTGCGTTCGACTTGGTTGTGAGCAGTGGTGGCCCATCCATTAGGGGCACCCGGCACTGCCCCCTCTATCCATGGCCCCAATCTCCTATATGAATAGATAGATTTATTCATAGCATTCATATCCACGGCCAGCACGACAGCCCCCTATTCATGCGTCTGGCCCCTTTCAGGAGACAAGAGTCATGAATTAAAGCTGCGGGGTGTTTTTTTGAAGCACCTGATCACAGCCAGAGGCTCTAACAGGTTTCAAAATAGGGTGGGCTTGGGTCACAGAGCATTGCGCCAAGAGCCCACCCAGGTGTTACAACAGCAAATTAATATTTGCGATTAAAACACTGATCCTCAATCCAGCCAATCAGAAGCAGGTCTGAGACCCGTGATTGGCCTAAAAGAGAAGAGTCCCAATTGGCCGCCGAGGAGGAGGGAGGAAACAGAAACCGCCGTGATGCACAT
Source organism: Lithobates clamitans (assembly GCA_037952925.1). NCBI lineage: Eukaryota > Metazoa > Chordata > Amphibia > Anura > Ranidae > Lithobates > Lithobates clamitans. The sequence goes on along the minus strand of JBBGZY010000932.1, from coordinate 2,955,782 downwards.
GGAGGGGAGGGGAATCCACCGCCAAAGCCCTAGAGAAGCACTTCCCACCTTAGATGGGGTAAGTGCTCCAGACCCGACCATCATGACCGACTGACCGGGGGGCAGATGCTGCTGTTTGCCGCCCCCTCCAAAAAAAAAATGACCACCGGCCGCCACTGGTTGAGAGATTTGAAATATCACCTCTGTGCTGCTCAATGTTCTTTTTTTCGAAGACTCTTACATGAGCAAAGCTCTGTCTCTACCAAGATGGCCATTTTCACAAAAAGACACAATGCAGAACAAGATATGGTAATTTATCAATGGAGAAAAGATCCTATTCCTATTCCTTTTCCTTCAGCCTGCCTTTTTGGCCTTTTTGGGCACAGCTTTCAGTGTTTAGTTACTCTTTAACCAATCTTTGATTTAGGGCATGCCCAAAATAACTTCATCTAAATATTTTGGTTGTGTGTGGTAGATTCGCTATGTGATCACATGATTACATGATCACAATGTCAACAAACCTGTTATGAATTAATTAATTCATAACAGCTGTGTTTCCTATGCTGTGATGTGGGCCAACAGCTATCACATGGTACCTGGGCTAATCACAGCACCCTGTACCATGTGATTAGCTGTAACCCCCAGAGTAGTAGTATTTTAAAGGGGCTGTAAAGTTATTCTATGCATCAACATAAGCCTTCTGTGTGCAGCAATCCCCCTTGGCCCCCCTAATACTTACCTGAGCCTCATCTCTGTTCAGCGATGTCCACGAGATTCTCTCTCCTGATTGGCTGACACACAGCAGTGGCACCATTGGCTACCGCTGCTGTCAATCAAAGTTGGCTAGCCAATCAGGAGAGAGAGAGGATGAGGCGGGGCTGGGGCTTCATGTCTGAATGGACACAAGGAGCTGTGACTCGGCTCGGTTGCCCCCATAGCAAGCTGCTTGCTGTGGGGGCACTCAACAGGAGGAAGGGGCCAGGAGCACAGAAGAGGCACCCGAGAAGAGGAGAATCTGGGCGGCTCTGTGCAAATCCACTGCACAAAGATGGTAAGTATAACATGTTTGTTTTTTATAGAAAAAAAATTTACTTTACAAGAAAATAGTAAACAATTAAAAAAAAAGTTTAAAAAAAAGTTAAAAAAAATTGAATAAAAATTATTTAAATGTTTTTTTTTTTTTTTTAACATAGTGTCACTATATCATTAATATGGTAACGCCAGTTACAGTATGCAAAAAAAGTAAAAAGAATACATTTTCACCAACATTTATGACAAAAAATTAGATTTTATTGGATATGTTTTATAACATGTTGTAGAAAATATTGTTTATTTTTAAAATTTTTGGTATTTTTTCATTTATATCACAAAAAATAAAAAAAATCCAATAGTGATCAAATACCACCAAAAGAAAGCTGTATGTGCTTCTGTGAAAAAAATGACAAATTAATTTGAGTACAATATTGTATGACTGCACAATTCCAATTAAAGTGGTACAGTGCTAAATAGCAAAAAATGCCATGAAGGGGTTAAAACCTTCTGGAACTCCTTTCTCCCCTTTTACCCTTAGCTATTATTTTGCTCTTGTTTTTTTTTTTTTCTGTTTGTTACCATTAGGCTCCATGCACACTGGACGTTAAAATAACGCTATAAAAACACCAGTAGCTTTGCAGTGAGTCTTTCAATGTTTTTTTAACATTTTTGCAATAGCGTTTATTAGCATTTTTTTATTTTAACATTTAGGCTCTATGCACACTGGAGCTCATAAACGGGCATTTTTTGGAGTTTGGGTGTTTTTTTTAACAGCCCATAAACTCCACTGTATGTTATCCTATGTGTCCATGCACACATGGACATTTTTGAACCTTTAACAGCAATGGTTATGCGTTTTCTGAACATCATAAAATCGCGTTCAAGAGTCGTTTTTCTTTTCTGACCACAAAAAACACCAAATGCTCATAAACGCTGATAAACGTCAATAAACGCTCAAAAACGTGGCTCACCAGCATTTTTTAATGTTTTTGATCCATTAAAAAAAAATGTAAAAAAAAAAAGCTAAAAAACGCTAACGTGGAAAATGCTAAAAACCACTAATACTGGCGTTTTCATAACGTTATTTTAACGTTCAGTGTGCATGGAGCCTTAGTGATGCATTTAAAAATATAAAAATGATTTCAGTGTGATGAGAAACTGAATTAATTACAAAATAAAATGTTCACTTATTAGCTACAGGAATACTTTTCATTTTGTTACACCTATAGTTTGTGTTATTTTGATATCTCAAGTAATTAGAAAGTTACTACTGAATAAACAGGTCCATATCTATAGTGGTATACAAGTGGGATGACAGAATTAGTTAAAACTCTGCTGTACTGATGATCTCTAGCTGTTGCATATATTGGGCACTTCATGGTGGAACAAATATCTTCTCCCCTGCTGCACGCTGTGGTTCCTCTTGCTGGCTCTTACATCATTACAAGATACATGATTGATATTAGAATTGCTTTGACTGAATTAACTGGTGCATGAATCTTTTGGAAGTCTTAAAGGGCAAATCCACTTTTGTGAAAAAAAAAACATAACAAATGAAAGAAAATATATAGAGAATATATAATTGCTACACTACCTGTATTGTAATGTAATGGTATTAAAAATAAACTTTCCTTTTCAATCTGCAGCAGTTGTAATTTTTTGCATATTTCAATGTAATATGGCAACCTGGAGGCATTCTGTACACTGGTGGTGTACAGAACACCCCAGGAAGTGTAATTTCCTGCTTGTGTGATTGGCTCACTGATTTTCCCAGAAGTCTGCACTAAGATACAAGTCAAATGTTGGACATTCTCTGCAGTAGAAATGATAGTTTAGGTGAGATATTCACTAAGGGTTAACAATTACTAAAGGGATGCAAACAGTGCAGCTTTTCTCATCTGAACACAATAAAAGCACCAGCTGACCATAACAAATGAGACCGTCCAATTGTTCCACATAGTGGAACAAGCAGCATTTTCTCCAGAGAAAAGACATGTAGGACTCTGCAGTAAAATTTGTTAAAATCCTTCCAATGTACATTGATCACCCAGGGGGGATATTTTTTTTCTCAATGAAAGTGAATTTACTCTTTAACCACTTCAGCCCCGGAAGAATTTACCCCCTTCCTGACCAGGCCAATTTTTGCGATACGGCACTGTGTCGCTTTAGCTGACAATTGCACGGTGGTGCAACATTTTACCCAAACTAAATGTATGTAATTTTTTCCCCACAAATAGAGCTTTCTTTTGGTGGTATTTTTGTGCTATAAACAAAATAAGAGCGACAATTTTGAATAAAACACAATATTTTTTACTTTACTTTTTTACTTTTTGGTATAATAAATATCCCACATTTTTTTTAAAACTAATTTCTTTAACAGTTTAGGCCAATATGTATTCTTCTACATATTTTTGGTAAAAAAAAAAAATACAATAAGCATATATTGATTGGTTTGCGCAAAAGTTATAGCATCTACAAAATAGGGGATAGATTTATGGTATTTTTATTATTATTATTTTTTTTACTAGTAATGGCGGCGATCTGCGTTTTTTATTGGGACTGTGACATTGCAGCAGACAGATCAGACACTTGACACTTTTTTGGGACCATTGACATACGATCAGAGCTAAAAATAGCCGCTGATTACTGTATAAATGTCACTGGCAGGGAAGGGGTTAACACTAGGGGGGGTTAAGTGTGTTCCCTAGGTGTGTTTCTAACTGTGAGGGGATTGTGTTGACTAGAGGAGGAGCCAGATCATTGTTCTTACTTAGAAGGAACAGACGATCTGTTTCTCCTCCCCTGTCAGAACAGGGATCTGTTTGTTTACACACACAAATCCTCATTCTAGCTCTCGTTCACGTGATCGTGGGTGGCAGGCGGCATGCACTCTGTCCCCCGCCATGCAGCAGGAGTGCCCCTGTTATGGCTCTTAAAGGAGCCGCTGTACATATATACAGCGATTCGCGCAGGAGAGCCATCCTTCCGCCGTATATATGTACAGGAGCTGGTCGGGAAGCGGTTAAAGCCTAAAAAAATAAAAAAATAAGCACAAGTGATATTATTTATCTTTAGTGTGATTTGCCCCTTTTGCTTCTGCCTTCTAGTACACTGAAAAGCTCTTACAGGCACTTGTCAAGAGTGCCCAACTATGTTGGTCCTTTTCCTCCAGCTCCTTCATTCTTAGAAGCTGTACTCTGTGACACAACACACTGAAGGCAAGTAATGTCCCCTGTACAAAAATGTATTGAGGGTTATTTTTATCCCTGAAATGAACTGGAGTACTTTTACATTAGGAAATCATGGAATACAAAAATCAGGATCACATAGGTATACATGTACACAACCAGTAAACCATAAATCTGGAACCACTGCTTTACAGCAAAGATAAATTCTAATGTTATAGCGTCATTTATTCCAAAGTGCATTCAGGTGTTTTAGCAATGTTGACCATTGCTGAACAGTGCATAAAAACCATGGATTCTATGGAGTAATGATTGGGTAGTAATAAGAAACTATAACCAGATAGGTTGTATCGAGGTAGGCCTAAAGGAACCAAAAAAACAGCTGATACCTCCTGTTTTTGAAACGCTTTAATATTTTTTAAGTAGTGGAGGAAATCATGAGTACATCCAGGCAACCTCTCCATAACATGCATTGTTCTATTGTCTCATTGGTACAAAGGCTCTTATAAATCTGGCATTTAGATGGCTTCTGTTTTTAGAATATTTTACTCTATTTTGCACTGCTTTAGGGGTGGTTTCTTGGAACCTTTCAGCCCTTCATACTATATCCAGTCTGTATTATAGATATTCTTGAAAATATTCATGGCAAGAACTTATCTTGAACTCTATCACAGAACTTTTTACTTATAACTGGATATTAACATTTATAGGTACTCTAGCGATTGTTGATCCAGGAGATATCCAATTGCCTTCTGTGGGATCAGGAGGGAATTTACTTCTTCAGCTACAGCAAATTGGACCATGTCTTATAAAGGAATTTTTTTTACTTTCTCTGGGTCAACTGTGGGTTTAGAATTCTGTATATGGAGGTTTCCATGTACCGTATTTATTCTGTTCTTTTATTTATGTTTTGATATTAGTTAGAGCTAGATAAATGTGTGTCTTTTTTCAACCTGATTAGCCATGGGTTACTATACTTTACACTTAGACCTATTAAATAGCAACTCCAAGCAACAGCAGCATGTAAAGTCTGTTTGTAAACTGTAAAAAGCACATTTACATAGTTACATAGTTACATAGTAGGTGAGGTTGAAAAAAGACACAAGTCCATCAAGTCCAACCTATGTGAGTGATTACATTATATATCCCTCTATGTTGCGGTCATTCAGGTGCTTATCTAATAGTTTCTTGAAGCTATCGATGCTCCCCGCTGAGACCACCGCCTGTGGAAGGGAATTCCACATCCTTGCCGCTCTTACAGTAAAGAACCCTCTATGTAGTTTAAGGTTAAACCTCTTTTCTTCTAATTGTAATGAGTGGCCACGAGTCTTATTAAACTCTCTTCTGCGAAAAAGTTTTCCCTATTGTGGGGTCACCAGTACAGTATTTGTAAATTGAAATCAAATCCCCTCTCAAGGGTCTCTTCTCCAGACAGAATAAGTTCAGTGCTTGCAACCTTTCCTCATAACTAAGATCCTCCAGACCCTTTATTAGCTTTGTTGCCCTTCTTTGTACTTGCTCCATTTCCAGTACATCCTTCCTGAGGACTGGTGCCCAGAACTGGACTTGTAGAGTGGGAGAATTATCGTTTTATCTCTGGCGTTGATCTCCCTTTTAATGCATGCCAATATTCTGTTTGCTTTGTTAGCAGCAGCTTGGCATTGCATGCCATTGCTGAGCCTATCATCTACTAGGACCCCCAGGTCCTTTTCCATCCTAGATTCCCCCAGAGGTTCTCCCCCCAGTGTATAGATTGCATTCATATTTTTGCCACCCAAATGCATTATTTTACATTTTTCTACATTGAACCTCATTTGCCATGTAGTCGCCCACCACATTAATTTGTTCATTAATTTGTTCAGGTCTTTTTGCAAGGTTTCCACATCCTGTGGAGAAGTTATTGCCCTGCTTAGCTTAGTATCGTCTGCAAATACAGAGATTGAACTGTTTATCCCATCCTCCAGGTCGTTTATGAACAAATTAAATAGGATTGGTCCCAGCACAGAACCCTGGGGAACCCCACTACCCACCCCTGACCATTCTGAGTACTCCCCATTTATCACCACCCTCTGAACTCGCCCTTGTAGCCAGTTTTCAATCCATGTACTCACCCTATGGTCCATGCCAACGGACCTTATTTTGTACAGTAAACGTTTATGGGGAACTGTGTCAAATGCTTTTGCAAAATCCAGATACACCACGTCTACGGGCCTTCCTTTATCTAGATGGCAACTCACCTCCTCATAGAAGATTAATAGATTGGTTTGGCAAGAACGATTCTTCATGAATCCATGCTGATTACTGCTAATGATACCGTTCTTATTACTAAAATCTTGTATATAGTCCCTTACCATCCCCTCCAAGAGTTTACATACTATTGATGTTAGGCTAACTGGTCTGTAATTCCCAGGGATGTATTTTTGGTCCTTTTTAAATATTGGTGCTACATTGGCTTTTCTCCAATCAGCTGGTACCATTCCAGTCAGTAGACTATCTGTAAAAATTAGGAACAACGGTCTGGCAATCACTTGACTGAGTTCCCTAAGTACCCTCGGATGCAAGCCATCTGGTCCCGGTGATTTATTAATGTTAAGTTTCTCAAGTCTAATTTTAATTTTGTCCTCTGTTAACCATGGAGGTGCTTCCTGTGTTGTGTCATGAGGATAAACACTGCAGTTTTGGTTACTGAAGCCCCCCAATTCACTCGTGAAGACTGAGGAGAAGAATAAATTCAATACCTTCGCCATCTCCCCATCCTTTGTAACCAGATGTCCTTCCTCATTCTTTATGGGGCCAATATGGTCTGTCCTCCCTTTTTTACTGTTTACATACTTAAAGAATTTCTTGGGATTTTTTTTGCTCTCCTCCGCTATGTGTCTTTCATGTTCTATCTTAGCCATCCTAATTGCACCCTTACATTTCTTGTTGCATTCTTTATAAAGTCTGAATGCTGAGGATGATCCCTCAACCTTGTATTTTTGAAGGCCTTCTCCTTTGCTTTTATATGCATTTTTACATTGGAGTTAAGCCATCCAGGATTTTTGTTTGCTCTTTTAAATTTATTACCCAATGGGATACATTGGCTAATGCCCTTATTTAATATGCTCTTAAAGCAAACCCATCTCTCCTCCGTATTCTTTGTTCCTAATATTTTATCCCAATTTATGCCTTTTAGCAAGGTTTGTAGTTTAGGGAAGTTGGCTCTTTTGAAATTCAGTGTCTTTGTATTCCCTTTATGTTTCCTATTTGTGTGATTTATACTGAAACTAATTGACCTGTGATCGCTGTTACCTAAATTGCCCCGTATTTCCGCATCCGTGATCAGGTCTGTATTGTTGGTAATCAGTAGATCCAGTAATGTTTTATTTCTAGTTGGTGCGTCTACCATCTGACCCATAAAATTGTCCTGCAAGACATTAAGGAACTGGCGAGTCTTAAATGAATGCGCGGTTCCCTCCGCCCAGTCTATGTCTGGATAATTAAAATCCCCCATTATGATAACACTTCCCATCCTTGCTGCTAATCCAATTTGTGATAGGAGATCCGTCTCCACTTCCTCCCTCAGGTTAGGGGGCCTATAGCATACTCCCAGTATTATTTTCCCCTTAGCTTCATCCCTTTGGAGCTCTATCCATAAGGATTCCACCTCCTCTCTAGCTCCCTCAGTGATGTCATCTCTCACATTCACTTGTACATTATTCTTGATATATAGGCATACCCCTCCCCCTTTTTTACCCTCTCTATCCTTGCGGTATAGGGTATACCCTTGAATGTTTGCCAGCCAATCATGAGAGCTGTTAAACCAGGTCCCTGAAATTCCCACAAAATCCAAATCCTCCTTGTACAACAGTATCTCTAGTTCACCCATCTTGTCCGCCATGCTCCTGGCATTGGTGAACATGTCACATAGTTTAGACCGGTCGCATATTGTCCTCGTATTGGGAGTTTTGAGATTGCAACTAGAACTTGCTACTATACTTACCTTGTGTTTTTGTGCTTTGGTTAACCTACCACTAATGCCCCCAATACTACCCTCTGGAATATCTTCCGTGCTGGCTATCTCTGTCTCTGGACCCTCCCCCCACCTAGTTTAAAAACCCCTCTAACTTTTTGGCCATCTTCATTCCCAGCAGATCTGCACCCTCCTCATTTAGGTGCAGTCCGTCCCTTCTATAGTACCGGTTACTGACTGAGAAGTCGGCCCAGTCCTCCAGGAACCCAAACCCCTCCTTACTACACCAGCTCTTCAGCCACTTGTTTACTTCCCTAATCTCCCTCTGCCTTTCTGGTGTGGCTCGATGTACCGGTAGTATTCCTGAGAATACTACCTTGGAGGTCCTTTTCCTCAATTTAGCTCCTAAGTCCCTAAAATCGTTCTTTAGGACACTCCATCTGCCTCTGACTTTGTCATTGGTGCCAACATGCACCATGACAGCCAGGTCTTCACCAGCCCCTCCCAGTAATCTGTCCACAAGATCCGTGATGTGCCGAACCCGAGCGCCCGGTAGACAACATACTTTTCGGCGCTTCAGGTCTTGGTTGCAGATTGCCCTCTCTGTCCTTCTAAGAATTGAGTCCCCTGGAAGAGGGCGGAGCCAGCGCGCGGCATGTGAGGAGGGAAAGCTCTGAGCTCCGTTCACAGACATCCGATCCTGAGCCGATCCTGGAGCAGAGGCACCCCAATTCTTAGCAGACTCTAAGGGGATGTGTGCAGGGACCCCCCGGGAACCTTCGGGGATGGTTAAATACGGCCCCCCCTGGCCCAAAACGGCAGGAGAAAGACTGGCGCGATATGCCTGGGGATCCCAAAATGGCGCCGGCTCACAGGAGGAGGAAGAATGGCCGCCGCTGCAGAGGACTGAAGGGAGCCCACAACAGCAGCCCTCCACACCGATTAGGGTGAGTCCTAAACCCCACAGAAGTGGATCACTGAGAAGGGGGAGATCCTTAGACAGGCTGCAGGATGTCAGGGGCAGACCAGCAGTGGAAGTGGAGAGGGAGGAGGAACCGTCCCTGGCTCAGATTATGGATGCAATACAGGGCTGCCAAACTAAACTGATTGATCATTTTGAAGGCCTCAAGATGGAGTTTTCTTTTCTAAAACATGACATGCAGAAATTAAGGGAAAAAGCGCAAGTTTCAGATCGTCGCATTGCCTCTCTAGAAGATGTTGTCAGGCCGTTAGATACGGCTGCACAGGTGACAAAAAAGACCCTGTCTGAGCACACTTTAAAGATGGCCGACATGGAAGACCGCATGAGAAGGAACAACATAAGATTAGTGGGGTTCCCTGAAGGGGTGGAAGGAAGGCGAGTTGAAGAATTCTTAGAACACCGGCTGACTGACCACATGGAACCTAGCACTTTTACGAAGCTATTCGCCATTGAAAGGGCGCACCGTGTTCCAGGCCGAGCCCCACCGAAAGGAGCCCCTCCCAGGTCTATGATAGCGAAGGTACTCCACTTTCGAGACAGGGAGAATATACTGCGTGCGGCCAGGACTGGCCCTGAACTATCGTTTGATGGCTATCGAATATCAGTCTATCCTGACTTCTCTGCGGCTACACAGAAGCAAAGGGCCTCTTTTCAACCTGTAAAGAAAAGATTGAGAGACCTCAACTTGATCTACAGTATGCTGTATCCTGCTAAACTGCGCGTAGTAGAAAATGGAAAAACATACTTTTTTACAAACCCCGTTGAAGCTTCGGAATGGCTAGATACACGGGGGAATCGCAGGGGTAAATCGGCCTCTCGTTCACCATGATCCCCGCCCCACCGGAAAGAACAGGGAGTGACAGGCAAGATGGGCTAGGGATGATATCTCTCACTATCTTTCTGGATTACCCTACCACTGATGTGATGAATACTGTTTTTTTTTCTTTTCTCGGTCTTTTAATTTTATTCTCCATACGATGCGTTTGAGCCTTCTAGGAAAGCCTAGTAGTTGATTAAGGTTCATCTGTCTGGAAAACTATTCTACCAGTTCTCCCGTCAGGCAGCCCTTGATATGCAGATACTACCATGGAGAACTTTTGCTACTGCTATTGAACCACTTGATGCTGCTTTGTGCCTCTGGTCTGATGATGAGTCTGTGAACTGCTCTAAAGGAAGATATATTGGACACGATCAGAGTTGATTTTCCTATCCGGATAGCAGGAAAGTGTGTTTTTGTATTATTTTTATTTTTTTACAAAGGGAACTGTTTTTTTTTTCTTTTTGCTCAAGAGCTACGGTGAAGGAACTGGTTTTATGCGACAGTTTTAAGTCGCATCTCTGCTGCCTATTTTTTTGACTCAGGTTATGGGAAAAAAGTACCTAGCAAGTTGGGGCTGGGTGCAGGGAGGGGGGAGGGGGGGGAGGGGAGGTTTTTTACTGTTTACTGGGGAAGTGATGTTTACACTTGTCTGGGATAGTCTGCACTCGGGGCATTTAGTCATGCATACTGTGATTTCTATATGTGGGAGGAGAGGTTTGGAGCCCTGCTGTCTTCGCTGTGTCCTCTATTTCAGATGGAGAAGGACCCCCAAATTTCTTTACTTATTTTTTCTAGCTCACTTACACTATGGAGGTAAAGCTTAACATCTTGGCCTGGAATGTCAGAGGCCTGAATGCAAAATTCAAAAGATCGCTAGTATTTGATTACATTAAAAAGTACAAACCCCATATAATATTATTCCAGGAAACACATCTTCAGGGCTCCAGGCTTCTTTCTCTTAAGAGGGCTCATATAGCTGGAGCTTATCATGCCAGCTACTCCTCATATGCAAGGGGGGTGTCCACGTTGGTAACTAAAGCTCTCCCCATAACTATACGAGCTGTTCGCACTGACATTAAGGGGCGATATGTTATCCTGGTGCTAAAGGTGATGAATACATTGCTAACAATTGTAAATGTTTATGTTCCTCCCCCTTTCTCAGTAATCCATCTAGATGACATGATGCAAGCTACTTATGAGGTGGCAGAAGGGAGAATATTTCTTTTGGGGGATTTTAACTCTGTGGCTATACCAACTTTGGATAGATTGGGGGGTAAAGCTGATACACCAAACCCCCTTGCAGGGTGGATGTCTACTCATGGGTTGAAAGATGTCTGGCGGTTCCATCATCCTGAGGCGCGGGAGTACTCCTGCTATTCGGAAACGCACAAAACTCTTTCCAGAATAGACACTATCCTGTCGGAGGGGGAGGGAATCAGTATGGTCAATAAGGTCTCCTACCTACCCAGAGCAATATCTGACCACTCTCCGATGTTATTGGAGCTTAATTTAGGACTGAAACCGGGTATACGCCTCTGGAGGATGGAGGCGAGTTGGCTTCAGGAGGAGTATATAATAATTAAGTGCTCCGAGGCCATTAAACAGTTCTGGGTAGAAAATGGTAGTTTTGGGACTCCTCCTCTTCAATGGGAGGCTTTTAAGGCCACATTAAGGGGAGTGTTTATAGCGGAGGTTCATGGGTTTAAGAAGCAACTAGCTTCCACTATACAGAGTAAGGAAACAGAGGTGATTTCTGCAGAGGCAGAATATACTAAGGACCCCACTAGTGAGAGGTTGCTGATTTCACGCATGCGAACCAGGGAGTACAAGACGCTCCTTACGGAACGCACCACAAAACTTTGCCTAGCCCAACGCAGGCGTTTATTTGAATTTGGCGACAAGAATGGCAGGCTTCTGGCATACTTGGCGCGTCCGGATTATGTGCCGGTACATATTCAGTCAATATATGATAATTGTAGGCTGGACATAGTGGATTCGGCTGAAATTTTAAAAATCTTTGTCCAATTCTATACTGAATTATACAAATCTTGTACTCCTCGGGGAACAGCGGATTTACTGACTTATATAAATGACATTGATCTCCCTACGCTAACCTTAGAAGACAGAAACACATTGGAAATGGACATTACGGTGGAGGAGGTGGAGAAGGCAATTGCCTCCTTTCCGCCAAGGAAATCCCCAGGGTTGGACGGTCTCCCATCCGAGTGGTATTATACCTTTCGATATGGATTAGCCCCTCGGTTACTAAAGGTGTTTGATGCGGCGAAGTCGGACGGTAGACTACCTCCGCCAATGCGAGAGGCCTTGGTGGTCCTGATCCCCAAAGGGGGGAAGGATCCCCGAGAGTGTGACTCCTACCGGCCGATTTCGTTGATGAACGTTGACACAAAAATTCTGGCCAAAGTTCTCGCAAGTAGACTACAAACGGTCATCACGAAGCTGGTCAACGCAGATCAAACAGGATTTATACAGGGCCGCTGTGCACATATGAATATTAGAAGACTCTTCTTAAACCTCCAGACAACTCACGACAACTCTGGGACCAGAATGGTGGCTTCTTTAGACACTAAGAAGGCATTTGACTCTGTGGAGTGGCCTTATCTATTTCACCTCCTGGAGTCATTTGGCTTTGGCCCCATTTTTATTTCATGGGTAAGGCTCTTATATACGGATCCCTTGATTAGACTAAGGATCAATGGCATTATCTTGGACCCTTTCCCAATATTCCGGGGCACTAGGCAGGGGTGTCCCCTTTCGCCCCTCCTATTTGCCCTGGCAATTGAGCCTCTGGCAGTCAAATTGAGATCCACCACAGCTTTAACTGGACTGAGGATTGGGGAATTTGAGGAAAGAGTGTCTCTGTATGCAGATGACATGCTGCTATATCTGCAGGACCCGGGACCTTCACTCTCGACAGCCTTTCAGTTGATACGGGATTTCGGGGATTACTCTGGTTTCCGTATAAATTGGAAGAAATCCTCTCTATTCCCTATTGATAAAGAAGTGGTGGTTCCTTCGGATTGTCCTATCCCACTATCCACTTCTTTCAGGTACTTGGGGGTGGAGGTTCAGCTTCCCATTTCTAGGTATCTGGAAAATAACCTGTCACCCATTGTGGGAAATTTTCGAGAGAAGGTACAGAGATGGAGGAACCTGCCGCTTAGTTTGTTGGGCAGGGTAAATCTATTTAAAATGATTTTCCTGCCCAAGTTTCTTTACATTCTCTCGAACTCCCCTGTTTTTGTGCCGTTACGGATATTTAAACAGATTGACACAATTGTTGTGGGGTTACTCTGGGGGGCCAAAGCGCCTAGAGTGTCCCTGGCAATACTAAAACTTCCGGTCACAATGGGAGGGTTGGCACTTCCAGATTTGCGCTCATATTTTATGGCTTCCCAATTAGTTTTCTTGCACTGGAGAATGTTCCCACAGGAACCCAATGCCACTACCTTGCTTGAGGCGGCATTGGCTACCTCTCAGGAAACACTCCTGAATATACTCTATAGAAAGGGCATTCCGGGAAGGAAGATAGGATCAGTCCTGGCACTTCCTGGGAAAGTATTTCACATATGTTCCCAATGGCGAAAAGACACGCCATTGGCAATGTCCCCGAATAGTCCACTATGGTACAACGAGTCCCTGGGGGAATTTTTGAAAATACCAGATGGGCAAAAAACCTGGGCAAAATTTGGTATTAAATACCTACATCAGATTTGTCAGAACGATCGACTGGCCACCTTTGATCAATTGAGAGTCCAGTTTAATGTACCCAAAACATGGGCGTATCGGTATATGCAGTTGACACATGCAGCGAGAGTGCAGTTTGGGGGGGATACAATTTTGGTCCAGAATACGGATTTAGAGAGGGCTGTGATGGACCCCGAACCATCGGGGCGAATCTCTAGATATTATGGGGAGGTGGGACCAGGAATAAAGACAATAACAGCTAAAGCCAAACAGCGATGGGTAGTGGTTGTCCCGGAGTTGTCGGAAGAGCAGTGGCAGGAGGTACTAGATACGTATGTGGTGACTGTTATCTCCTCCACAGACAAAATGATTCAGTTTAGATACCTCCATCAACAATATTATACTCCTGTCAGACTATACCACATGCAAAGAAAAGAAACAGCCCTCTGTCATAAATGCAGAGAGACAGAGGGAACTTTCATACATATGGTTTGGGAGTGTAGGAAGGTAAGGCCACTGTGGTCGCAAGTAACTGAATTTATTTCCGATAAATTCGCCTTACCCAACATCTGCTCACCTTTACGTTGTCTCCTGGGGGTCTTTGACCAGGAAGAGATGAATACATATACTAAGTTATTTCTTAGGATCCTGTATTTCGGGGTGCGGAAACTTATTGCTAGACGCTGGATTTATGAAGAACAGCTGACATTGGGAATGTGGATAAAAATAGTTAATGCGGATATCCTGATGTACAAAATGACATATGAAGCTAGGGGAGCTCCCAAAAAATTTAGGAAGGTTTGGTTTAGATGGGTGGATTCGAAAAACACATTGGATGAAGGAGAGCCATTGAATGGGAGACAGTAAGGGCTGCTGTTTTTATGTTCTCAATTCCCTAATGGGGAGGGGAGGGGGGAGTGGGTTCCCCTTTTTCTCTTACGGAGTTTGGAACATGTGTTTTTTTCTTTTCTCTTGACTAGCTGGGGAAGCACCGAGTGCGGACATCTCAGGGGGGAAATGAGTTTGGGTTCACTGTTACGGGAGGTTCTCCTCTCCTTTTTTCTTATTTTTTTTCTCTATCTCTCTTAGAGCGGGGGGGGGGATTTCTCCCCCCCCTCTCTTTGCTGGTTCTTTGTTGTTATATAGAAAATGCACAATTATATTGGAAAAAAGGAAAAGAGAAAGAGACGGATTTATTCATTTGTGATAAAAACTGTGATGAGCATATAATTTTTTTACTTATGTCTGGTTGGAAATTGTAATCCTAAATCATTGTACTGTCTCTTTATTATTTTATTATGATATGTGCGCAATAAAAAATTTTTCCAAAAAAAAAAGAATTGAGTCCCCTACCACCAGAATCTGTCTTTCCTTTCCCTTTGCTGCCCCCCCACTCTCACTGGAGGAGTTCTTCCCCCGGCAGCTAGGAGAGTCCCTCGGCTTCAGCAGTGTTGGTCCCTGACTGGTTTCACCAATATCACTCAATGGAGCGTACTTATTGGGATGCTCCAGTCCTGGATCGGCCTCCCTGGCACTTCCCCCTCTACCCCTCTTGACTGTCACCCATCTACTCTTTGCTAGTGCCTGCACCTCTTTGTCTCCACCTGCCTCTGTGCTGGCCCCTGCCGGCACCTGCCGCGTACGTTCCTGGCTCTCCTTTAGTATGGAGGGACTTCTTAGTGCTGACAGTTGCTTCCCCAGATTCAGAACCTGGGCTTCCAGGGAAACAATGTGCTTACATTTTGCACAGCACTATGATCGGATGATCAAGGAACGCATACATGCAGCAAGATGTACAAAGAGTCACCTCTCCACACCCGTCGGGCATCGTACCTATTAAATTTAGTGAGGATTTGGGGATTTTACCCTGTCCAAATTACCTAACAGCTAGCTTCCTGGCACTAATACTCAAGACAATACACAGGTACACAACAAGACAATACACAGGTACTCACAGACCTACGTGCAATCGCAATACTCAAGTATACAGTACACAATACACAAGTACTAACGATCCACACACACTACTCAGAAAACACTCAGGTACTCACACTACACAGGTTCTATGACCCCTGTTATAACCTCCTGTTTTAAACTCTAGAAGAGAGAAAATTCCCCTGGGTGGACTTTATCGGCACTTTGCTGAGGATAATAGTGTATATAATAGTTACATAATAATTGTGTGTAACAAAATATAAGAAATAACAGAATTTTTATTTAAACATAGCATATTTTAAAAACATAGTGTTTCATAGGTTACACAAAGCATATTACATTGTTACATAAATCATTAATGTGGTATTCTTCACAGAACGGTGAGTTATGCGAAAGTTCTTAATTAGCATCCAACGCGTTTCGGATAAAAATAGTATTAATGTCCTTCGTCAGGGATGTAACAAAGAAAGAGCAATTCGTCTAAAAACAGATTAGAATGTAAGATAATCAGTCAGATTGTTGTGTCTTTTGTGTATGTAGATATACATATCATGAATGATTGAGGGTAAATTACTTACATTGTAATATGCTGGATTAAGTTCCTTTAAAAATTCAATACTGGAATGATATTGGGCATTGATGCTAGTGCATTTATTGTAGGAAACATCAGGGTTGCTACTGAGTGGTGTCAGATAGTGAGGGTTCCACTGTTAGTGGGGTATGATGTCTCACCTGTCCCTGTCCATCCCGGATGCGTGCAGGCCAAGGCGACCACTGAGGCAAAACAGGAAAGGTCTCCTGAAGAGTGGCATAATATATCAGAGTGAGTTTTGATAACAAGACAAGTAGATGGCTATAAAAAGCAACAATATATGTAGCCTGTCGCAGGAGGAGATTGTATTTAACATCTTATAGGTGTCTAATTTGTCTTCAAAAAATAATAAAATATGCAAACAACTATAAAAATATATATTGATGCATTCAATATAAATTACATCCAAACAAAAAGAAGGGAGCATAAATCAAAAGATATCGTGGCATTGTAGTAGGAAGGTATTTAGTTAATGTATAAGGTATGTGTATTTGGTATTCAAATATCATTGAAAAATGCCCATATAACAGCGCGTAGCGCAGTGCATCTGAAGATGCTTAATCTCAGAGTTTTTGCTTAGTAGCTGGTATGGCTTGTTCCATGGGGACAATCATATGTGTAGTTGTTGGTCTGTCACTGACAGAGCAGTTTAAAAAAAGGTTATCTGAAAATGAGGAGTTGTAAAGAAAATATGGAGATTAGATGCAGGATAATTTAATTAATTAGATGTTTTATATGAACATTTTTTAGCTTAACGTGTAAATGTATAACCAGTTAATGTGTGTCAATACATACTTTGAGGGAAAAATGCCCCAGAGCCATCAAGGAGAACTATCTTACATAGTGTATACAAAAGGAATTTTGCTTACCTATTTAGCTCAGATTCAGATAATTTGCCAGCCGCACATCCCAGCGTCTAGCGTGCACAACGCCTTGGCTGGGAATGAGAGGGTCTTGCCATTATATGTGTATAGAAACCCAATCAGCTGGCGCTGTGAACAGCGTCCAGCTGATTCGGGTTGTCCTAAGTAAAGAGGAGCCTTGTATATGCCTCCTGAGCCGGGGATGCACGGCGCCGCCCCCACCGCGCATGCGCAAATGCTCTTGCGTTGGAGCGGCGTCACGCACACCCAGCCCACCGACACGGAATGCCGCTCCGGCGGACTGCGCATGTCCGCCGGAGTAGCAATATGGAGATCGTGGGCGGAGAGGTTCCCCGTCCAGCTGATCTCCTCTGGCGCCGCCCAAATGAGATATCTGGGCGGCTTTCCGTGCCAGGTGATCGTCCTGGCTGTCCGCACCAGGGAAGGACCTGAGGGGGGAGACAAAGAGAATAAAGTTATTACAGATTGCAGATGATAACGATGTGTGTTAAAGCACAAACATCAACATTTAATGTAGATAAGCACAGTGCATTGCTTTAGTAGGTGTATATAAACATGGATGAGCAAATATTATAAGACAAGAATCGGAGTGCAAGTGGTTTATGGTATTCATAGTCTAATAGTATGAGGTTTTATCCTCCTATGGTAATGAGAAATTTATGACATTTGTTTTATCAATGGACAGAGAAAGGAGAGACTGCAAGTGTAGTAGGCAGTTATTTTACATTCAATAGAGCTTTGGTGTAAAAAAAAAAAAAAAAAAAAGGAAGAAGAGGCAAACAACAATAGAGAAACATTGCTGTACAAAACATAATAGCTAGATACATGTGAAATAATTATTAACAGACAATTACTTCTAAGGTGATATTCAACATATTGGTATCTGATCATATTGTATATAGTTGTATGTATTCTCTATATATGTATGGCACACAGTGCTCGCCGAGCTTGAGCATCCTCCAAAATACCCGATATTGACAATGTTATTGTTAGTGGGATCTTCGTATACTAATTGGTCCATAATGTTACAGTGGAATGTTTATTTTAATTTTACATGATAATATGCGGATTCTGGAGCTACTATAACGGGGGTAGGGTCCCATAGATGGCTCAGTACGTTGGAATAAAATATTTGAATTAATATTTGGAGGGGAAGGCTCGAGCAAATGCGAACATATATGCCATACAGATATGAGAAGAACAGAAACAGCTCAGAAGAATTGCCAAGCATGTACATATAAAGCATTTCAGTATTATTGTCAGCAGAGGATATGTACCTACTCCCACCTCTATTAAGTATAGTGGGTGAGGGGGCATACTATACAGATTTTTTAAAATTGATATAGGAAGTATATTGTTTATTTCTCCATTCCCCCAGAGTTGAAGCCCTCGAGGAAGGGTTTAAAGCATACTGCCTCATTGAGGCCTGGTGGCTCTGTGGCTTTTAAATAATAAATCCATTTTAGCTCTCTTTGGAGGAGGATTTTATTCCAGTCCCCCCCTCTATGACTGGGATGTACACGATCTAATATCAGAAATTTTATTTTTGGAAAATTGCCTGCATGTACTAATGAAACATGGCGGCCCAGAGGGAGATCTGGGTCGCATGTTTGCATAGAGAGTATGTGTCTGTAGGCACGCCTCCAGAACTCCAACTTTGTTTTTCCTACGTAAAAACAACCGCAGGTACACTGGAGCAGATACACAACTCCAGTGGTCCTGCAGTTGGCAAAGTGTTTAGAGTTAAATTTTTTTCCATTTGGAAGAGTAGGATTTTTTTCAGTAAGCATGTATCTGCAATAACGACAAGATCCACAGGCAAAGGTACCTTTGTATTTACAGTGTGTTCTTGTCTCTTCGTTTTTAAATTCACTGTTCACAATCCTGTCACTGATGGAGGTGACTCGTCTAAAAGTAAATTGGGGTTTTTCTGGTATTAGATGGCCTAAAGATGGGTCAAGGGTAAGCATGTGCCAATATTTTTGAATAATTTTTCTAATTTGGTCATGTTGTTGGTTATACGTTGTAATGATAAGTAATTGATCAGTATTTTTCTGCTTACGGGGTTGGAAAAGTGTTTCTCTTGGTTTCTGTAATACTTTCTTGTAGGCTCTTTTGAGAGTTTTGTGAGTATAGCCTCGAGCTAGTAGCCGGTCTTGTAGTAGGCCTGCTTCTTTTATAAACATGTCATTGTCCATACAGTTGCGCTTGATTCTAAGATACTGTGAATATGGTATTGAAATAACAAGGGGTTGAGGGTGGAAACTGGTTGCGTGGAGTATTGTGTTTCCTGCGGTGGTTTTTCTAAATAGCTTACTTCCTAGTCTTCCTTGTTAATTTTTATATATTTCTATGTCTAGAAATGTTATGTGGTCTTTGTCTGATGACATAGTAAATGTCAGGTTGAAATCATTTTTGTTTATTCTTAGTAAAAACTGCTCGAGCACATCCCTAGGTCCATCCCAGACGACAAGAATGTCATCTATGTAGCGATACCACCCCAAAATGTGGGTGGTATATTGGATAAAGTCGTCATCAGAGAGAATGGTTTTTTCCCACTCCCCCAGGTACAGGTTGGCATACGATGGGGCACAACAAGTCCCCATCGCTACCCCCTGCACCTGGAGGTAGTGGGAGCCATTGAAAGTAAAGACGTTATGGGTAAGGATGTACTCGAGCAGTGAGACAATGAATTTGTTATATGTGGGATCAGTATCTAGATTTGATTGAAGAATATGTCGAATAGCTGCTAATCCCCGATCGTGTGGGATCAAACTATATAATGTTTCTACGTCGATTGTTACCAGGTAGGCTTGGTCTGGCACATATAGTTGGTCCAATATTGTTAGAAGGTGGTTTGTATCCTGTACAAATGATGGTAACGAGACCACAAGGGGTCTTAGGTATTCGTCTACTACTTTACTTGCGTTATCGCTAATCAAACCGATGCCAGAAATAATTGGTCTGCCTGGAGGGTCTTGAAGATTTTTGTGTATTTTTGGCAGTATATAGAACGTGGGGATTTTATTTCTGATAAAGGTCCACGTGGATTTGTTGATGGTATTATTTAAAAAGGCAGAGTCTACCAACATATAGAATTCTTTATTGTATTTGTCTGTGATTGTTGCAGGCATGCGACGGTACCAGTTGGGGTTATTCAGATTTTTTTACAGATATTTATGTAGTGTTCATTGTTTAGAACAACTACATTTCCACCCTTGTCTGAGGATTTTATGGTGATTTTCGTGTTGGCTGCTAGAGAGTTTAATGCATCCAATTCTTTTGGGTTAAGGTTCGAGGGTCCTTTTGTATGTATTTTGAGTTTGTCAAGAACATTATTTACTAATTTTAGAAAAGCTGCCGCATTTGGACATGTACTGGATGGTGGGCAAAAATCTGATTTTTTCTTTAATTTGGACATAATTGGGGTAGAGGGTTGAGCCAAATCTGGTTCTTCTATAGATTGTAAAATTCGGGGAAGGTCTATTGAGTCGATGAGGTCGGATGTATCACTCTCTTTAAGGAGGGTGATTAGTTGGTCCAACGCTTGATTTTCTAAAAGGGTGTAGTTTGTTTTAGTGTTTTGCTTCTGGTACAGTTTTTTGAGAATTACTTTGCGAATGAATAATTGAAGGTCCTTGTAAAGTTCGAATTTGTCTAGATTGTGATTGGGACAAAAATTGAGTCCCTTTTTGAGGACTGCAAGTTCATCTTGCGATAGGGGGTGTGAAGATAGATTAATTACACTCAAATCTGTGTTTCAATGTGTAGAGGTTGTTGAGTGAACGTTCAAAGTGTTAGTTGAGTGTAGGTGTTGAGATTGGGTGGGACTGACTTGATCCCAGCCAAAACTTGATCTAAAAAAGAAACATCATTTGCGTGTGGGGTTCTGTGCATTCTGCGTGTTTTGATAAATGGATGTTGTGTTTTAAACTCTGGTTTTTAACTCACCACTTAGACCAGTTCCACTTGGACTAAGTTCCACAGCCTCACACTGAGCAGGCTCAGGATGAGTCCTACACACAATTATATATGCACCTGTGAGCAATTAACCACCCCCCTTAATTGATAGCCTGAAGGAACCAGAGGAAAAAAAAAAGCTATTTAAAAAGTGACAGAAAAAGGTGATTGAAAAACTAAAAGGAAAAGCCCCAAAAATGCAACCCAGCAAACAAAAAGCAAGACTTGTTCACTCTAACTCTGGTTTTTAACTCACCACTTAGACCAGTTCCACTTGGACTAAGTTCCACAGCCTCACACTGAGCAGGCTCAGGATGTGTCCTACACACAGTTATATAGGCACCTGTGAGCAATTAACCACCCCCCTTAATTGATAGCCTAAAGGAACCAGAAAAAAAAGCTATTTAAAAAGTGACAGAAAAAGGTGATTGAAAAACTAAAAGGAAAACATCTAGAATGACACAGAATGTAATTGGATAAGTGGTGCTACTTGAGTGGCTTTATATTATTGGGTATTACTATGTACTGCCTTCCTTTGGGACAGAGTTTATAAAAAGTGTTCCTTTAAGCCAGGGTTTAACAGAGCCCTATATGAATTTTAATATTTGTGGCTGAAGAGACTGAAGTATATCTACGTAACAGCATTCACTCTTCCCCTTAATAAGATTTGTGTAGAAAAAATGTTACTTTAAGAGGTGATTTCTGATTGGTTACTATAGCTCATTGTGAGGCTGTTGGAACTCAGTCCAAGTAGAACTGGTCTAAGTGGTGAGTTAAAACCAGAGTGGGGGACCTTGAGTGGAGAGTAAAGCCTATATCACTTTGTGTAGGACTCATACTGAGCCTACTCATTGTGAGGCTGTTGGAACTCAGTCCAAGTGGAACTGGTCTAAGTGGTGAATTAAAACCAGAGTGGGGGACCTTGAGTGGAGAGTAAAGCCTATATCACTTTGTGTAGGACTCATACTGAGCCTACTCATTGTGAGGCTGTTGGAACTCAGTCCAAGTGGAACTAGTCTAAGTGGTGAGTTAAAACCAGAGTGGGGGACCTTGAGTGGAGAGTGAACAAGTCTTGCTTTTTTTATTGCTGGGTTGCATTTTTGGGGCTTTTCATTTTAGCTTTTCAATCACCTTTTTCTGTCACTTTTTAAATAGCTTTTTTTTTTTTTTCTTTGGTTCCTTCAGACTACCAATTAAGGGGAGTGGTTAATTGCTCATAGGTGCTTAAAGCCTATATCACTTTGTGTAGGACTCATACTGAGCCTACTCATTGTGAGGCTGTTGGAACTCAGTCCAAGTGGAACTAGTCTAAGTGGTGAGTTAAAACCAGAGTGGGGGACCTTGAGTGGAGAGTGAACAAGTCTTGCTTTTTTTATTGCTGGGTTGCATTTTTGGGGCTTTTCCTTTTAGCTTTTCAATCACCTTTTTCTGTCACTTTTTAAATAGCTTTTTTTTTTTTTCTTTGGTTCCTTCAGACTACCAAATAAGGGGAGTGGTTAATTGCTCATAGGTGCTTAAAGCCTATATCACTTTGTGTAGGACTCATACTGAGCCTACTCATTGTGAGGCTGTTAGAACTCAGTCCAAGTGGAACTGGTCTAAGTGGTGAGTTAAAACCAGAGTGGGGGACCTTGAGTGGAGAGTGAACAAATCTTGCTTTTTTTATTGCTGGGTTGCATTTTTGGGGCTTTTCCTTTTAGCTTTTCAATCACCTTTTTCTGTCACTTTTTAAATAGCTTTTTTTTTCTTTGGTTCCTTCAGACTACCAATTAAGGGGAGTGGTTAATTGCTCACAGATGCTTAAGGCCTATATAACTCTGTGTAGGACTCATACTGAGCCTGCTCATTGTGAGGCTGTTAGAACTCAGTCCAAGTGGAACTGGTCTAAGTGGTGAGTTAAAACCAGAGTTTAAAACAGGAGGTTATAACAGGGGTCATAGTACCTGTGTAGTGTGAGTACCTGAGTGTTGTCTGAGTAGTGTGTGTGGATCGTTAGTACTCGTGTATTGTGTACTGCATACTTGTGTATTGCGAATGCACGTAGGTCTGTGAGTACCTGTGTATTGTCTTGTTGTGTACCTGTGTATTGTCTTGTGTACCTGTGTATTGTCTTGAGTATTAGTGCCAGGAAGCTAGCTGTTAGGTAATTTGGACAGGGTATAATCCCCAATCCTCACTAAATTTAATAGGTACGATGCCCGGCGGGTGTGGAGAGGCGACTCTTTGTACATCTTGCTGCATGTATGCAGTCCTTGATCATCCGATCGAGGGCGAATACTGCTGTGCAAAATGTAAGCACATTGTTTCCCTGGAAGCCCAGGTTCTGAATCTGGGGAAGCAACTGTCAGCACTGAGAAGTCCCTCCATACTAAAGGAGAGCCAGGAACGTACACGGCAGGTGCCGACGGGCCAGCACAGAGGCGGGTGGAGACAAAGAGGTGCAGGCACTAGCAAAGAGTAGATGGGTGACAGTCAGGAAGGGTAGAGGGGGAAGTGCCAGGGAGGCAGATCCAGGACTGGAGCATCCCAATAAGTACGTTCCATTGAGTGACATTGGTGAAACCAGTCAGGGACCAGCACTGCTGGAGCCGAGGGACTCTCCTAGCTGCTGGGGGTAGAACTCCTCCAGTGAGAGTGGGGGGGCAGCGAAGGGAAAGGAAAGACAGATTCTGGTAGTAGAGGACTCAATTCTTAGAAGGACAGAGAGGGAAATCTGTAACCAAGACCTGAAGCGACAAACAGTATGTTGTCTAAAGGGCGTCGGGTTCGGCACAACACGGATCTTGTAGACAGATTACTGGGAGGGACTGGGGAAGACCCAGCTGTCATAGTGCACGTTGGCACCAATGACAAAGTCAGAGTAAGATGGAGTGTTCTAAAGAATGATTTTAGGGACTTAGGAGCTAAATTGAGGAAAAGGACCTCCAAGGTAGTATTCTCAGGAATACTACCGGTACATCGAGCCACACCAGAAAGGCAGAGGGAGATTAGGGAAGTAAACAAGTGGCTGAAGAGCTGGTTTAGTAAGGAGGGGTTTGGGTTCCTGGAGGACTGGGCCGACTTCTCAGTCGATAACCGGTACTATAGAAGGGACGGACTGCACCTAAATGAGGAGGGTGCAGATCTGCCGGGAATGAAGATGGTCAAAAAGTTAGAGGGGTTTTTAAACTAGGCGATGGGGGGAGGGTCCAGAGGTAGAGATAGTCAGCGCAGAAGATATTCCAGAGGGTAGTATTGGGGGCATTAGTGGTAGGTTAACCAAAGAACAAAAACACAAGGTAAGTATAGTAGCAAGTCCTAGTTGCAATCTCGAAACACCCAATACAAGGACAATATGCGACCGGTCTAAACTATGTTACATGTTCACCAATGCCAGGAGCATGGCGGACAAGATGGGTGAACTAGAGATACTGTTGTACGAGGAGAATTTGGATTTTGTGGGAATTTCAGAGACCTGGTTCAACAGCTCTCATGATTGGCTGGCAAACATTCAAGGGTATACCCTTTACCGCAAGGATAGAGAGGTTAAAAAAGGGGGAGGGGTATGCCTATATATCAAGAATAATGTACAAGTGAATGTGAGAGATGACATCACTGAGGCAGCTAGGGAGGAGGTGGAATCCTTATGGGTAGAGCTCCAAAGGAATGAAGCTAAGGGGAAAATAATACTGGGAGTATGCTATAGGCCCCCTAACCTGAGGGAGGAAGTGGAGACAGATCTCCTATCACAATTTGGATTAGCATCAAGGATGGGAAGTGTTATCATAATGGGGGATTTTATTTATCCAGACATAGACTGGGCGGAGGGAACCGCGCATTCATTTAAGGCTCGCCAGTTCCTTAATGTCTTGCAGGACAATTTTATGGGTCAGATGGTAGACGCACCAACTAGAAATAAAACATTACTGGATCTACTGATTACCAACAATACAGACCTGATCACGGATGTGGAAATACGGGGCAATTTAGGTAACAGCGATTAGAGGTCAATTAGTTTCAGTATAAATCACACAAATAGGAAACATAAAGGGAATACAAAGACACTGAATTTCAAAAGAGCTAACTTCCCTAAACTACAAACCTTGCTAAAAGGCATAAATTTGGATAAAAAACAGTTCAATCTCTGTATTTGCAGATACTAAGCTAAGCAGGGCAATAACTTCTCCGCAGGATGTGGAAACCTTGCAAAAAGATCTGAACAAATTAATGGGGTGGGCAACTACATGGCAAATGAGGTTCAATGTAGAAAAATGTAAAATAATGCATTTGGGTGGCAAAAATATGAATGCAATCTATACACTGGGGGGGAGAACCTCTGGGGGAATCTAGGATGGAAAAGGACCTGGGGGTCCTAGTAGATGATAGGCTCAGCAATGGCATGCAATGCCAAGCTGCTGCTAACAAAGCAAACAGAATATTGGCATGCATTAAAAAGGGGATCAACTCCAGAGATAAAACGATAATTCTCCCACTCTACAAGACTCTGGTCCGGCCGCACCTGGAGTATGCTGTCCAGTTCTGGGCACCAGTCCTCAGGAAGGATGTACTGGAAATGGAGCGAGTACAAAGAAGGGCAACAAAGCTAATAAAGGGTCTGGAGGATCTTAGTTATGAGGAAAGGTTGCGAGCACTGAACTTATTCTCTCTGGAGAAGAGACGCTTGAGAGAGGATATGATTTTGATATACAAATACCGTACTGGTGACCCTACAATAGAAATAAAACTTTTTCGCAGAAGAGAGTTTAACAAGACTCGCGGCCACTCATTAAAATTAGAAGAAAAGAGGTTTAACCTTAAACTACATAGAGGGTTCTTTACTGTAAAAGCGGCAAGGATGTGGAATTCCCTTCCACAGGCGGTGGTCTCAGCGGGGAGCATCGATAGCTTCAAGAAACTATTAGATAAGCACCTGAATGACCGCAACATACAGGGATATATAATGTAATACTGACACTTAATCACACACATAGGTTGGACTTGATGGACTTGTGTCTTTTTTCAACCTCACCTACTATGTACGTGCATGTGCTCATTGCTCTTTTTTACTGCTTTAGTTAATAAGCGAGTGAGAATTACAATTTTCTTAAAACTCATTGGTTGTATGAGCTTGATAACATAAATTCATTGTCAATAAATGGGCCATTAAGGTGATTTATTTATTTATTTTAATGGTTTTTGGCTCTTGGTTTATTACGTAGCCTTGTGCCAGGGGTAATAAACAACAAGTAATACAACCCTTGGCAAAGTGATCCCTGTTTTTTTTTTTTTCCCCTTTTCGTTTTTCTTATCTGTGAAGTACAAAAGTATTAATGTTTGATGCAAAAAGTAAATTGTGTTCTTGTCTCATATGCCATGATATGGGAGGAAGTTTTCCAGCACAATTAGAATTGTTAATTGATTTGAGAAAACCATGCTTTGAAGGTATAAAACTGCTGACATTATTTCAACAGGGATCTGCTCTCCCCGGAGAAAGAACAGAGAAGTACAATTTCTCTTCTTGTTTTGTTGAAAAAAATACATCTATAAAAACACTGTGAATCATGCAGTAAAAACTTCTGTGCCAATATCATAAATCTCTGATAATAAAGATTTCATTGTTGAAACAATAAAACAGAGTTTTATTATAACACAGAGTATCCACCTAAACATTGTCCTTTTAGCTGCCTTGAGTTAAATGTATGCACAGTTTTACAGTCTATAAACAGATCTGGAATAAAAGTTAATAAATGTCAAAATTTGCATTTCAAAAAATTCTAGCTGCATTTTAGGGAAGATCAATCTATGAACCTTTCAACATTATGTCAAATGAAATGCTAATTGTACCTTTAGGAATTTCAGAGACAGTGACAAGAAACTAAATGCTCTGTTCCTTTGCATCAGCAAGTCATAGATAATTGTATATCTACTCTTTACTCTTGTGAACTTCTGTAAAAAAAATGGAAGCTGGAGAGAAGAAAGGATTTTCTTTTCTTTAACTCTGCAAAGTAAACTCCTTCAGCCACCCTTCATCAATCTGCCTTAATATATGTGGTGTTAACATGTTGACAATGGACAAATCACAGACTACTGCATTTATTCATGTTATAAAAGCTTTGTCGGATGAGCTCCATGTAAGTGAGTCAAGTTAGAAAATGTTATAAAGAAAAATTACCTTGAAAATATATTATTATATAATATACTTTTGTGCTTACTTTACTATACATGTCCTACTTTATTTATATGTTGGTATGGATTAGAAGTTTAAGTATATCTGAATAAAAAACTTTTTTTTGTTTGGATAAAGTAAAGAAGGAGTAGAACTTCTTTCAGCTTTTTATTGCTGTCTGTAATTTTGTCCTAGTGAGCGTCGACATTGGGATAAAAGATGATGGGAGATCTAATATGGTAATGAAAGAGGAGGTGAGCTAAAATCTTCCAATGGGGAGACTTTTTCCAGCGGAAATTTTCATATAGGACAATTGGAAAGATTTCCTCTCAATCCCTATTGTGTCTTCAGAACAGGAATTAAAGAGAAACCTTCCTTACGGGACAGAATATATTAAGAATTATGGGGTTTTTAACGCTTCCCAATTATGTTGAAAACTAACATAAACATTTTAGATTTTTTTATACAAAATGTATTTCCATTTCATCTGGGGGTCTCATGTGTGTCATAGGACATACATGGTCATAGTTCATTCCTCATAATTTTCTTTAGTTTTACTTTCCAGCTGTTTTTCTATGTCATTGTTCTTCCCTTTTTCTCTCCTATAACCAGGTTTATTATCATTTCTTCCACTCCCCCTTCTCCGTTTTCTTCCCCCCCCCACATCATTCCCCTCCCCCTCCCATTTCCGTTCACATCCTTCCTCCCAGTCCGTTCCATGTTCTTTTATTGCTGCCTCTCCCTGATTCCTACCACTGCTGACACTTCTACACACAGAGTTTCAGGCCACTCCCCCCCTCTCCTTTACTATTCCGCTCTCCTCTCTCTCACTGCTCTCCATATATAAATCCTCTTCAGCTCCCAGCCAATCAGCTTGACAAAGGAGCGCCGCCGTCACACCACTCACGGCGTGCCAGCTCAGGAAACGCGTCGCACATCGTGTGACGTCATCATCCCGTGTCTGGATCGGCTGCTAACCAAGCCTCTCTTTGGTGCCTGTCTCCGGATGTGTGTCTCGGCCGTCCACATCCAGCGTTCTTAGACTGCCCAGAGTTTTTCAACACCTACCAGCCGAGAGATGACTCCACGGATCCCCTGGATTGCCCTGGGACATGTTTAATGCTTGAAACTTTCTACTCAAAGTGAGTGTATTACCAGCTGTTGCTGTTTTTTAATAAACTGTTTTAAAAGTCTGCACCCAGAGGCGCCTCCTCTTCCTTGTCTTACAGTGCATTGGGATAATGGCTTTTACTCCCTTCGGAAGGTTGCCTTGAATGTGGATTCTACACATTACCCCTGCCTCTTCCACCTGCAGTGTCACATCACGGACTTACTCTCCACTTATTGCTATTATGAACTGTTAACCCTTTCATTTATTTTTTATGTGCATCATTGTATTATTGGATTTTGCTGTCCATCGTTGCGCCGAATACTTGTTATATTGATGCAGTCTAGGCACAACTATAAAATAAGTGCATTAGATCATTACTGCATCTGACTAGATTATCCAGGAACATAAATCAAAGCAGGGAGAGAATCTTACCTTTGATTCCATATAAAATGGGGATGGTAGGGACACCCCCACCAGGTACCATCAGCTGCCAGTTGACTTAGGCAGCTCTCTAGGTTAAGAATTGAGTTTAGAAGCTTTTACACCCCCATCCCCCCACCCCCCCCCCCATGTAGCTAATAAATTACCCCATCCTTAACTTACTTAACTTATGCTGGATAGTAGCAGTAGTGGAGCATATTTTTAATGCTACACACTGGGGTTGATTTACTAAAACTGGGTGCAAGTGCAAAATATGGCGCAGCTCTGCATAGAAACCAATCACCTTCCATCTTTTTCTGTCAAAGCTTAACTGAACAAGCTGAAGTTAGAAACTGATTGGCTACCATGCACATCTGCACCAGATTTTGCATGCTCTAGTTTTAGTAAATCAACCCCATTGCATGCCACAACACCAGAAATAACATCATGGCAATGTTGGCATTGTGATCAGTGAACAAACCTTTTCTTTCCTACTGATAGACATCATTCGTGGATTTGTTATCGTTCAAATGCATTTTCGTCCAAATTTTGAGAATTTTCGTGTTCGATTTAACAAAACTAATGCACAGAATCTTAAATCCGAAAGATCCAAAATAAAAAATGCTTTATTTTCATATCCATTACATTTTCGTATCATTGCAACAACAGTTCGATATAGATAGTTAGAAGATTCGACAGGACGGTGACAATAGCGATCTGTGTCTATCGAACCTGCGGTCGGATGTGCCTACACTAAATCTATTAGTTCAAGATTATTCGACATTCGAGAGAAAAGATTTGACATTATAGAATCATGAAGATTCGACGAAGCAGCTAAAAACATACGATCGCTGCCAGCGTACATTTATGGTCAAATGCTCCTCCCATAGGCTATTGAAGAATTCTAATGTTTTTTGACTAGTAATAATAATTAATAATTTTAATTATTACTTGTCAAACAACATTAGAATTCTACTATAGCTTGTGGGTGGAGCATATGACCGGAAATGTATGATCGCTGCGTCATACAGTTTAGCTGCTTCGCCGAAACTTCTTAGAACATCCGACAGACACCATAAGCCTTCAACTGAAAGATTCAACCTTAATTAATTTGGATTTTTGTACAAATGCATTTTTTAATGAAACAAAATAAGTAAAAATGAATTTCGGGAGTAACTAAATAAATGTATTTTTCGGACGAAACCAAATTTCCGAAACAAAATATTTTAGTGTGCACATGTCTACCTACTGACGGATTCTTCCCTCTTCAGTATATCCAGAGCAAATATACCGGCCTAGCTAAAATGGCACCTACCTCTGAACCTATAGCTGTCAGTGTGGAATAATTATAGGTCTAACCCAGCAGTTCAGAAGCAAAACACAAGCCTTGTGAAGCTTTAAAGTTGAAGTGTATTATTTATATTTTACTGGATATCAACATTTATAGGTAAAGTTGATGCAGGGAATATCCAATTGTCTCTCGTGGGATCAGGAAGGAATTTTTTCCCCTGCTGTAGAAAATTGGTTAATGCTTTGCTGGGGTTTTTTGCCTTTCTCTGGATTAACTGTGGGTATAGGGTTGTGTATATGGGATTGTATGTTTTTTTTCCTTTTTATTGGTTGAATTAGATGGATTTGTGTCTTTTTTCAACCTGACTAACTATGTAAATATGTAACTATATTTTACCTTACCTGAATCCCTATTCATCAACATGCTAATTAGATTTTAAAGAGTTTTTTTCTCTTTTCATTACATATTTTTTATTAGACCCGGTGACATCATCACCAGGTCTCTGTGGTTTGCATTTGCATGCAGACTGTTCTAGGTAACGCCCACATGCAATGGTTAGCTTCAATGATTAAAATAACTAAAATCTAATTAATAAAAGGGGCAGGCCTGGTACAATAAGGCTGGCAAAGAAAAGGGCTGGATGATGCTGGCTGGCTGACTTGCTAAAGCTTCCGATGTGCACTGTTAGAAGATCACAGTGTTCAGTGAGATCACAGTAAGCTGTTTCAGCACAGGGAAGAGACCTGTAGTGATGTGAACGACTACAGGTAAGGCTGGAATTCAGCTTTCATTAAAAATTGTGGTTAATTTACTAACTGGAGAGTGCAAAATCTGCTGCAACTCTGCATAGAAACTAACCAGCTTCCATGTTTTTTTTTTAATCAAAGCTTACTTGAACAAGCTGAAGTTAGAAGCTGATTGGCTACCATACACAGCTGCACTAGATTTTGCTCTCTTCGGCAGAGGCGGCTCTCTAATTAGGCAAAATAGGCGGTGGCCTCAGGCCTCGCAGTCATAGGGGCCTCGCACAGCTGGCTAGTTTACCTAGTTAGAGAGCCGCCTCATTCAGCAGCAGAGATCTCCGTCCTGAGTCCCCTCACTCTGCTACAGGGAGAGATAACAGACAGGCAGGGCGAGATGTGTGATCGGAGCTCCGGATCACAGACAGGGAGAGCCGCTCAGTGAGCCTGTTCTGACAGATCTCCCCCCTCCCCCTGCTGCCCGCACAGCCAAACAGAAGAGGAGAGAGAGCTTCTGCTCCTCCTCCTCCCGCCCTCTCCTCCTGTGTCTGCCCCGCCCACTCTCCTCGGCAGTGTTCTCTGCTCTGCCTCAGAGAAGGAGATGTGTGGGCGGGAAAATTCATGCTGAAGCCCAGCAAAAGGGGAGTCTGATCCATCCATCAATCCATCCATCCATCCATCCAGTCCCTCCTGCCTCCCAGTGAGTACACTGATGTAGGGGATGTTCTTCCCTCCCTTATTCCTCCACCCCCCTCTCTTTCTTTCTTTCCATTCTTTTTGTCTCTTTCTTTCTTTCCATTCTTTTTGTCTCTTTCTTTCTCTTTCCTTCATTCTTTCCCTACCCCCTCTCTTTCCTTTCTTTCTTTCTTTCTTTCCATTATTTTGACATTCTTTCTTTTTCTTCCTCCATCCCCCTCTCTTTCTTTCTTTCTTTCCATCTTTCTTTCTCCTTTCTTTCCATCTTTCTTTCTTTCTTTCTCCTTTCTTTCCATCTTTCTTTCTTTCTTTCTCCTTTCTTTCCATCTTTCTTTCTTTCTTTCTCCTTTCTTTCCATCTTTCTTTCTCCTTTCTTTCCATCTTTCTTTCCATCTTTCTTTCTTTCCATCTTTCTTTCTTTCTTTCTCCTTTCTTTCCATCTTTCTTTCTTTCTTTCTCCTTTCTTTCCATCTTTCTTTCTCCTTTCTTTCCATCTTTCTTTCTCCTTTCTTTCCATCTTTCTTTCTCCTTTCTTTCTTTCTTTCTTTCTTTCTTTCTTTCTTTCTTTCTTTCTTTCTTTCTTTCTTTCTTTCTTTCTTTCTTTCTTTCTTTCTTTCTTTCTTTCTTTCCATCTTTCTTTCTTTCTTTCCATCTTTCTTTCTCCTTTCTTTCCATCTTTCTTTCTTTCTTTCTTTCTTTCCATCTTTCTATCTTTCTTTCTTTCTTTCCATCTTTCTTTCTTTCTTTCTTTCCATCTTTCTTTCCTTCTTTCTTTCTTTCTTTCTTTCTTTCTTTCTTTCTTTCTTTCTTTCTTTCTTTCTTTCTTTCTTTCTTTCTTTCTTTCTTTCTTTCTTTCTTTCTCTTTCTTTCTTTCCATTATTTTGACATTCTTTCTTTTTCTCTTTCCTTCCTTCTTCCTCCATCCCCCTCTCTTTCTTTCTCCTTTCTTTCCATCTTTCTTTCTCCTTTCTTTCCATCTTTCTTTCTCCTTTCTTTCCATCTTTCTTTCTCCTTTCTTTCCATCTTTCTTTCTCCTTTCTTTCCATCTTTCTTTCTCCTTTCTTTCCATCTTTCTTTCTTTCTTTCTTTCTTTCTTTCTTTCTTTCTTTCTTTCTTTCTTTCTTTCTTTCTTTCTTTCTTTCTTTCTTTCTTTCTTTCTTTCTTTCTTTCTTTCTTTCTTTCTCCACCCATCCCCTTTTATTTCTCTCTTTGTGACAGCCTACCAGAATAGGTAGGATCTGTGCAGTGCTGTGCAGCTCTGCTTGAGGAAAATATATCTTTATTATGCCCACTTACCTACCCCCTGTACTGTCCACTCCCCCTATACTGTACCCTCTTAATACAGTTCATAATACAGTGGGGCCTCATGTCTAAGTTTTGCCTAAGGCCTCACAAAGTCTAGAGCCGCCTCTGCTCTTCGGTGTTAGTAAATTAGCCCCATTGCATCTGTTCATTGTAGTTTTTAATATTACTTACCTTAAATAGAAAGGAGGCTGTAAAGAAATTAAAATGTATTAGGTTTAAGAAAAATGGAGGGGGTTACAATCTAATAGAATAAAAAGATGTAATGCCGAAAATGAAAGTTAAAAAGGAAAGGGAATGTTATAGATAGCAGAAGAGCTAAAAACATATATAAACTTAAAGTACAACTACATTTTCTTTTTAGTTTTGGATAGAGTGGAGAGGGATTTAGAGCACATGTCAAGTTTTTATTGTTGTCTGTATACCCAGTTAGAGAAATTCATCTTCTCTATTTGTCCTGTTTATGGTTATCACAGAGAATGAAGAAAGTGAAATAACATCCTCAAATTTTGGGTTGTCACCAGAACAAGAATAGAGGGGTAGTCTTC